>JBAGKK010037772.1:0-10665 GCA_037177015.1 Euceroptres primus | reverse complement strand
AATAATTACTATAGGTTTTGCGGAATTCATGCTAAAGATTGTTTCGTAAGATCCGAAAGTTGTGTTTGAGGATAAATGGATGCGTTTGTTGGTGTTTCGTTGTTACTTGACTTTAGTTTTAGACCGGTGTACGACTAGTTTAAATGTGGCGCAGTTGAATTTGGGTCAACCTTGTCAGTGTCTGTTTTCCTTTGACTGTTCGAGTGCTGTTTACCAAAATGCAATAAGAGGTTAGTGACCGAGTGCCAAATAGATCCTATTAAATGGAAATACCATCGAAAGACGGTGTATAACGCATAGCCATGAATTATAGTGTCAATTATTATTAGTTTTACGATTCTGATTATGATTACGACGCCTATTAGTCCTGCACTAACTGTGCCAAATCCCGAGAATACTGATTGCGCTAATGGTGTCATTTTTTCTAAGGTTTCATTGTCCATAAGGTTCATTTCTGAAATTTCTTGATTTAATGTTGATTGACCCGTAATTCCGCGAGCTAAAGTATTTAAGACCATAGGTTATTCAGCAGGGATCATAATGTGATCCTGAAGTTTGTCCAAGTCGGTTTGCGAATAATTTCCGCTATTTGTGAGTAAAGAAGGGATAGTGTAATGCCATGTTGGTTTAGATAGTGGCCTCATAATTGCAGGAGCTGAAGATTCTACTGGATTTAGAAGCATTTTATACCATGCGATTCCTAAGAAGTACATTGTTGGAATCAAATAGTTACAAGTAGTTTGAGTGCCTTTGTTTGTTAAAATATGTTAAAATAAGTTTGATTGCTCTTATAAACAGGTAAATGGACATAACATTCTTCAGTTTGACGATATTTAACCTCAACTGTTATGCGTTTAATTATGTGTGCAACTTTTCTAGCAATAATTGACATGAATCCTGATCGTTTCATTACTTGGTATGCAAATTCTTCAAGAGTTTAAGAGGCTAGAGTTAATATATTTTTGGAAACTTGTTGCTCAAGTTGACACTTTTTAACTAAGACATCATCGTAGGTTTCTAATTTTTCATTTTCTACAGGAGGTTCACTTAATAGTTGTCTGGTTCATTTAACAAAAACTAATTAATACAGTGTGCAACGCGTTTCTTTATGAATGCTAGTGTTATAAGAAAAAGCTGCTAGTTCCAGCCAGTCACCCCATTGAGAACTTTTGTGGACGAATTGTTTTAAGTATTCTGCAAGTACATAATATGACCTTTTAAGAGAGCCATTTGATTGAGGATAAAACGCCGTTGTTTTAAATTGGCTGATTCTATATCTTTTTTCTAATCTTCGTATAAGGTTACTAAGAAAATTTCTTCCTTGATCGGCGAGGACTGCTTTCAGCGATTCGAAAATTCATATGAATTTTTTAACAAGAGCATCAGCAATAGCGCTTACAAGAGCATTAGGAAGAGCGATTCTTTATAAATTGATTTATTTTGTATAAAGTTATTTTTCTTTGAATTTTGTTTTCGTGCTTGATTTCGAGTTACCACTGCATTAATTCTTGTTCATTGATTTAAAGGTTGTTGATTAATAGAATTGGAATTTGTAGAAATGGCTACCGGAGGATCCGGATCACCATCAAAGTTTGAATCTTTAGAATTTGTGTCTTTAGAACTTGAGCCTTCAGACCTTGAATTTTTGAAATCTGAGTTTTCTGAAAAATAACTTGCTTCCGAAACATGGACACTTTATTAATTTAGACAAGCGCATTATCTCTATAAATTCCTTGTCCGACAATTATAGATTCTGAAGTTTGAAAAAGGGTACTTGTTATTCTCGATTTCTAGACACTTTGAAGTATAATTAATACTGACATTAGTGTCAACAAAAAATTCGGATCCTAAGACACCATCTTCTTCAAGTGGTACGCCGTTTGGTATTGAATGAAATGTTGTAGGATATCCAAAAATGTTTAATCGAACGTGTTCTAAAGTGTACACTGAAAGTTCATTTTTTCCTGTGAGCCATTATATTTTCTTTTGACTAATATCGACTGAATGTTCAAGAACGTTGAATTTTAATAAATTTCTACCGGCTCCCGTGTCTATCATTATATGAACTGGGCTTTTTAGGCCATCAACAGATATAATAATAGATGGAATAGAATTAGTACAGCTTAAACTTACTCTTATTTCCTTCTTATTGGTGTCGGGTGCTGTAAAATGATTTCTTACAAGGCCTTCCTCGCTGTACCCTTGTACGGGAAAGGGCCTGAAGTTTCCCTGGTTTCTTGGATTTTGTGGCTGGAATCTAGCAGGTTGTTGTCGTTGTTGGTGGTGTTGCTGATTGTACAGTCTTTTACAGCATTCATTTATATTTACAATAATAATTTATATTTACAATAACTGCATTCTTTTCGCAGCTCATTGGGATTTCTCATATCATTACTTTTCCCTTTGAAAGGGTGATCCTGAAATGGCCTGTTATTTTAGTGTTGCTGCCACTGGCCTTATCTGGGATCTCGAAGGGGATGACTTTAAGGCAGTCTTCGATTGCACGTCATCATCCGAGAGTAGGGCGCCTCGGCGAGCCCCTGCCCGTCACAAATGGTGTGACTTGAACGTACTCATGTCTCAAAGCAACTCGGACGTGCCGAAATTGCACTTTGAGTGGTAATGGTTTTGTTTATTGCTGGGTTAGCGATTACGATACTTCTAGGTGGTGGGCTCTGTATAGAGTTAATGGATGAATGAATTCAACGATAATCTGGCACCTACCATCTAACGTGAGCTTTGTCACCTCTGACATTTGGGTGATTCTGTCTGACTTTTGTTAGCCAGACCCCGTGAAAAGATATCCTATTTTTTGATGAGTCGAACGAAGAGACCGACCAGTGTCTATAAGACTGGTAGAAGATTCGTTTTCGGCCGTGAATAGTCAAAGATAACCGAACGTCTTTAGATCGACACTAGGAGCACCAGATGGGCATGTAGCCCATCTGGTTCGCCAAAATGCCACGTTGATGCTGGTCTCGTGCAGCCAGTGTCCCTGCTGGGTCTAACGGATGGGTCAGTAGGCCTGGGTGCATTCGTGCACCCAGGGGGAGAGTATGATATATTGTCGGTGTATCCTCCATCTCAGAAATGGGACCGAATACAATCAATGCCCTCACCTAGGATCTGACAAAGTCACAGCTTCCGGGCGGCAAGCTTAAGGCAACTTAAGAGGCACCTTGTGCGAGCTGTATCCGAAGGCTTCGAGTCTAGAGTCAAAACCAAGCCTCTAAGCGGCCCAGAGAGACGAAGCTTATGCAAAATGAGCCAAACTGATGTAGGAAAGGCTTTGTGCACCCTTTTTCGTACTGCGGGTTATATTAGCCCCTGCATGAGATGGATTAGTTAGTCGACGCAATTCGATGTATTGTATTGGCTGTGGAAGCTCGACTATGTTAAGCTTCTAAAAATTTTTCTTTTTCCGCTTTACGGAAACAATGCGCGAGGGTCTTGGAAATTCTCCTGCCTTCTGTGCTGTGGAAGCAATGCGCGAGGGACTTAAAAGGGCAATGGCGAAGTTTTCCCTTGCCTGCCGCCTCCCTGGCTACTCAGATCCAATGACCCTACTGGGACCATCCCACTGGGGACACAGGTGGATAAAATAGGAGCGAAAGACAAGAGGAAAGAATTTATGTGCGATAATATTGTGGAATGGCACAATAAGGACGGTGTGAGCTTGGGTTGAGTGCTGGCTTGGTCATGACGAAGTCTGTCCTTCTGAGTAATGAGCCAATTGAGTGGCAAACGAACGCTCTAAGTCTGTCGCGATGACGCTAACGAGAGTGTGCTTATCCTGCGTATAGCAGGACACGAGATTTTGTTGAACGCATTCATCGAGGAATCCTCCAGAATGTCCCGATGTGAAACACTCTCCCTGCCTCTAGGTGAGTGTGAGACACAGCTTGTTAAACGAATGTGGCAGTGAGTTGGGGCGTGCTGTATTAAATGGGGCCCTCTTCTCGGGCCCTGGGCGAGTCACAGTAGGGCTGCCTCTGTCGCGGCTTCTCCACGGGGGAGGCCTCCTATGCGTGACTTGCTTGGAGATGTTCCAGGGTACCTGCCTGCTCAAATGCTGGACAGTTGTAGGCTTATGAAGAACCGGCAGTAAAAAGGGAATATGATTGGGATTGCAGGGTCAGCAATGACCCGAAAAACCCTTTGATACGATTATGGCAGAACAAAATAATAGAAAAGTCGGATGGGAACTTGTTGATGAATCGGCACGCAAATTGACTATTCTTTTAGACAGGTGTGACTCTCGGCGAATGCTCCCAGGCCAGGCTGCCACTCTCCCTGCCGCCTCCTCGGTAGCTTGCGAGTCGGTCCCTGAGCCTCCAAGTAGAAATCCGCTAAAGAGTAATGAGAATAATAATTATAAGAGTAATTTTGAAGTAAACTCGACAAGGAAGGGGTCTGAGCTAAGGGAAATTAAGATACAAAGAAAATAAGATGATTAAGATATCAATATGAACATCTCGCCTATAGTATCGGGTGAGTTGTTGGAACTGCAGAGGCATGACAAATTTGACATGCTAATGACGCAAAAACCTTCAACCCATGGACATAGAATTTAAGGTCTGCGTTTTAGCACCAGAGTTGTTCACAAAAATGTCAGGGGTGGAAGCGCTTCTAAAGCAGGAATTGCGGTCTTTAATAGGCGGCTGGATTTCGCTTGCATCTCACTGCTGTGCTCAGCGCACTGTGCGGTAGGTGAGGTTCAGGACTCCAGGTTCTCCTTCTACGTCGTCTCTCACTACTTTTAGTATAGTGACGAGGTGGAGGTGCATCTTTCGCATCTCGAAATGGTACTTGATGCGTTCAGGGGGAAAAAGGTGCTGACTGCAATGGACTTGAATTCTAAGTCGCGGCTGTGGTGCCTTGGTGTGAAGTCAGAAGGCAAGGCGGCTGCGCCGCGTAGCAGAAAGATTGAGGATTTTATTGCCCAATATGATCTGCACGTGTTGAATGATTTAAATCAGGCTCCCACTTTTCAGAGCTCTAACGAGAGATCTTGCATTGACGTAACTTTGTTGAACGGAAACTTAAGTGCTTGCTCCTCGAACGGAAAGAGGGTCTTGAAGTCATGGCTAAAACTCTTACTGAACTGTTAACTCAGGCTTGTGAGGCCTCGATGCCGAAAAATACGCATCATAGGGTATCCAACCAGTGGTGGAACAGGAGACTAACATGGGTTAAAAGACAGGTTTTCGGACTTCGTAGGCGTTGGCAGAAGGCCCCAACCGTAGCTAAAGTGTAGGCGAGGCAGAAATACCAATCAATCCATCTAAAATATAGAGTGAAGATTGCTAAGGCTAAACAGAAGAGCTGGGTTAAGTTCGTCTCTGACGCCGGGAATAAGACGCTATGGGGCTTTGTCTATAAATTTCAGACAAAGCTCCTTTGAACGAAAATGGTTCTCAGTACCCTTCGAACGAGTGACGGACACACGCTCAATTGAGGAGACAGCTAAAGTATTTCTCGACATACTGGTTCCCGATTATGTCGCTCACCTAGAAAGGGAGGAGCACGCTCAAGTAAGGCAATTTGTGGCGACCACCCTAAATACTGAGGCCGAGCCTGAAATCGCCTATGAGGAGATTCAAGGTGTAATCCAAAGTCTGAAAAATGGCAAATCTGCTGGCCCATATAGGATCGAGGTCATAGTCAACAAAAGGGCTTGGCCGGTTATATGGAAAGGAATGGCTCGACTCTTCAATGGTTGCCTGCCGTTAGGCGTCTTCCCGATCACTTAGAAGAAGGGTTCGATTCGAGTCCTTCTGAAGGGTGAGGATAAAAGCCCGAAAGAAGTTCGGTCCTACCGGCCGTTGTGTCTTCTGTCTGGCATCGGGAAGGTTTTTGAACGTATACTTCTTAGGCGGAAGCAGGGGACGTTCTTTGGTCCCGGCATGTTGTCGGACAAGCAGATTGGCTTCAGGCCACATATGTCTACTCATGACGCCATCATCGAGCTCATGGCTCGAGTTGACTCCCATGAGGAGGCGTATGTGCTGGCCCTCTTGTTCGACATCATCAGTGCATTTGACAATGTCTGGTGGCGGCTTGTCCGCAAGACTTTGAAAGATAGGAACTGTCCCAGAAACATCTTCTGTGTTATGACAGACTATTTTAGCAATAGAAAAGTCTCATTGCATATGACTAATGCGGTTGTACGGAAAAGGGTCACTTAAAGTTGTCCGCAAGGATCTGTACTTGGGCCGGCTTGCTGGAATCTGATGTTCGACGAGCGTCTCAGGGTGCTTGTTGAACTGGTGGGGTTAGAATCGCGAATAAGGACACAGTCAAGTATTTAGGGACCATGATAGGCCAGAATAGGAACATGACATATAATTGTGAATACATGAAGGACAAAACGAGGAAAATCTTCTCTAAATAAGGCAGAGTTGCAAAATCAAATTGAGGACTCGGCACAAAAGCTATGAGACCACTGTATGAGGGAGTGTTGGTTCCCATTGCCACCTATGCGGCATCAGGATAGGTAGGTCTGATGAACGAGGCGAATCTGAAGGTACTTCGTAGTGCGCAGAGATTCGCCCTGCTTAAAGCAACCAAAGCATATCGCTCGGTATCAAGTGAGGCTCTCTGCGTCATTGCGGCGACTCCTTCCATAGATTTGCTGCGAGTCGAAAGGTCTGCCCTGTACAACCTGAGAAAGGGAAGAGATAATTAAGCAGGTGATCTACTCATTGATTCTCAGGAAATAGATGATAATACCAAAATACGTAATCATCATAAACGAAGGCTTTAATGGCAGCAACAATGGTTACACACATTCAAAGGAACTGGAACTAAAATCTTGTTTAGCGAAATTAAAGAGTTTCACTTCGCAGCTACTTACCGGACACGGCAACATCAGACCCAAGCTCTTTCAATTGGGTCTGGCTGACGACAGTGGTTGTGAGTGTCACGAGGAAGAGACAGTAGAACATATCATCTTTGATTGTCCAAATCATGAACCTCAAAGGGAACCCATTAGAGAACTCCTCGGAGACTGCACGGGGGGTAGACGTGAACAACTAAGAACGCTTCTCTTAGATTGGGCCTACTCAACCTTTGCATCATTCGCCATGGAAGTACTCTGGCTGAGCTCGGAATTGCGAGATGTGTTACTGTATGGCACATTGCTAGAGTATCCTCTGACTCAGTAATGGGACTGAATGCAATAAATGTCCTTACCTAGGCCGAGGTTCCCACTGATCCCGGTTCTGGCATTGTTAAGGCGGACCCCATTGGTTACCTGTATTTTGTTTGAATCAATTGTCGAATAATTGACGTCTATTATCTCTATTTTGTTAAGGGTTAAACCTGTTTGTTGGTTGCCAACTTCTTAGATTGTTATTTCCAAGATTACTTTGGTTTAATTGATTTAATCGTCTGCAAGTTGGGGCGATATGTCCTCTTTTGCCGCACCTTTGATAGCTAATTCCTTCCTGAGCTAAATGGATTTTTTTTTCCTATTTTCAACTGCTGCTTCTTCTTTACTTTTTGATAAAGGCTTGCTTGAACGAAAGGCTGAAGTTGCAGCTAGTTTTCTTTTAATTTAAATTGCATTATTTACCGCGAGTTTAAAAGAGTCCTTCTTTCCTAATCTTGATTTGATTTCTGAGTCGAGTCCTCGTGAAAAGCATTCTTTAAGATCTGCTTCTAATGTTGCTCTAAAACTTACAGTACTGGCTAGAATTGTCAGTCCACTATAAAAATGGTTAGAAAACTTATTAAATTTCGCGTCGATTGATCTGTGCTCGAAGTATTTTGATAAATAGGGACCGCTAGAGCATGTGAGAAAGGCAGACCTATATTCCGGTTTTAATCAATTTTCGAATTTCAACTTCCACTGTCTGTATGGTTCAGGGTAGTGAATGGAAAAAATTGAAACACTGCTAAAGTAAATGTGAAAATCTCCTCTTTAAAATAAGAACAAGAAATAATAAAAAATTATCGAGTTCTCGAATTATCGTGAATAATGTGGAAGCATGCACAAGACGAAAATCTGTTCTTTGAGCGGCAGTCGAACTTCTACCTTTTGTTAAGGCATGGGAAACAAGAGACGGAAGACTGCGGTCGATCCACTCGATCCACCGATTTTCGTCTTGAGCATGCTTCCAAATTTTTAATCATAATTCGAGAACCAGTTAACATTTCATTACGCTCTGGGTCTCATTTTGAATAGGAGATTTTAAACCTTAATTCAGCGAAGTTTTAATATTTTCTATTGACTACCCTGAAGCATACAGATACTGGTTGAGAATCGGAAATTGGTTACAACTGGAAAATAGGTCCGTCTTTCTCACATGCTCTCTTCGTTCCTATTTATCAGAAATACTTCGAGTAGAGAACAATCGACGCGAAATTTAATAAGCTTTCTAACATTTTTTAAAAAATCTCTCTATCCTAATTTCAAGCTGAGATACCCAAGAAAGAAGAGAGGAATGTTTTTAATACGATTTTTTTAGTGGACTGACAATTCTGGCCGGTACTGTACATCTTCTTCTTGTTGATTTCTTTTGTGATAATCTAAAATTTTATCCCCAATTGCCTGAACTCTAGTCGCGTAAGAAATTACTTTCTCGTTATCCTATTGATAAATGCTACCTAATTCAGCTTGTAATTGATAAACCGAATTGTTTGAAGAATGAACACGTTTTAAACTATCAATCAGATCATCTGTGTTAGTGTAAAAATCCTCCGATAAACACTTTCGCGCCTCACCTTTTACTTTTGTTTTGATTAGTTTAGTCAAATTAGCTTTCGTGGTCCAAGGAAGCATATTAAGTGCTTCTATACATCCTTAAATAAATTGGAATAGTAAAATATTGTCTCCGGAAAAAATTGAGACTACTTCGAGAGCATCCCGTAAGAAAACTGATTATTCGCGATAGTGATAATTTGTGGACGTTGACCGTCGACTGTCATTTTTGTTTGTTCTGATTTTTGGAAGGTTGTTTGAAAATATTTATTTGACAATTTCTCCTTATCTTTAAATTTAATTAGTGGTTCCAGGACCTTTGAGTTATTAGCAATTGATTTTTCAAGATCTTTTGAAGGAATGTAATCTTCGTTTTTTGATTCCGTTTTCAGTTCTGTTTGGAATTAATGTGTTATCAAATTTATCGAATTCCACAACTGTGGAATCTTAAAATAAAACAGTTAAATTAATTAACGAATGTTGAAAAAAAACACTTTTAAATAAAAATGAATTTTCACTGTTAGAAATGCTAGAACCACTAATTATGCTAGTATTCTGTAGAGGTGTCGGTAAAGGAGAATCAACTTGTGGTTTTTTATTTTTAGCAGGAGTTTGATCATGATTCATATTGATCATGATTTTATATTCGACCTACAGATTCAACTAATCTTTGGGATTTGCTGTTTTTTTTTGTGGAGTGATTCTTTTATTTTTTTCCTCAATTAGCTTCGCTAATTCGGGATTAGTCTATGTTTGACTACGTGTTACTGTACTCACTGGTTTCTGCTTACTTTCCCGAGATATTGAAAAAAGGACATCTTGCAAAAAAAAATTATAACCTTTTGTAAAGCAAGGGAAAATCTGTCTAACTGATTTATATTTCCCTAAATTTTAGAAATTCTGTTTCATATGATTTTTTTTTTTTCGAAGAAAATTTATTTCGAAAAAGATTTTTTTATGCAGACGATAGAAAATTTTAAAAATTTGCCGGAATGAGCTAAACAGATTTTGCTCACGATGTTCAGATTTGGGTGGGACAACATTTTTTAGAAAATCTCATATGCATAGCTTTCATATTAAAAATGTGTAAACTGTTTCAAATATTTTAATGTTTATCATGAAAAGATAAAATCATAATTTAGAAAACCTCAGATTTAAAAAGCAATAGCACATTTGTTGATTGAAATTAATAATTTGGTATTTATTTGTAATAATTATAGCGATTGCAAATTAATTTAAAATTATAGCGGTTTTCTGTATTAAATTTTAGAAGATGTTCAGTTTTTGTTCAAAATAAACTTAATTACTTTTCGAAAGAAAAAAAAGATTGTGTAAAAAGAAAATTTTACGCTAGAAAAATCTTTACTCAGACTGAAACAAGAGAATTTTAGAAGTTTTTCAATAATATTTTAGAAATTAATTTAAGAGTCTCTCGTAAAATTTAAATCGGCTTGCTAAACACTCGGCCGATGCACCAGAAAATGCTAACTCTGTGACGTCCTGCCCAATGAGTCCTACTTACCTAAACGTCCTTCGATTTCGGTTAGTCTTACAAGAAAACTAACCCAGAGACGAAGACAAGCCGAATGAACACAAGATGCGATATACGATTTACAATCAATTTAGTTATTTAAATTACAAAATCGAGCGTGACTCGACTTGTGTTTTGTGGATAGCTGTGATTCTGGCCTCGTTTGTTGTTTGGATCCGGTGTCCCTTCTCCAACCCTTCACAAATGAAGCCGTTAAATCTCTACTTCTCTTATTGTTATAAAGATTTTGATGGTCATTAGTAATAATTAAACTTACCAATTTATGGGTATGCGTTGGCTTATTCTTGGTGAATGGTGTGAGAATAAATTTCGTCGCTGCTTCTCAGGTTCACCCTTGGGAAGCTTCACTGGACCTAGGATTTGGACTGAGAGATGATTGTTAATTTTAAGAGTTGTATTCAGGATATAT
>JBAGKK010037761.1:0-10665 GCA_037177015.1 Euceroptres primus | reverse complement strand
TCGTTGTTCAATAATAAAATGCCCTCTTTTAGGTGATCAAGTATAATATGAATCTTTAAAGTTTGATTTATTCCAGTCCTTTCTAGAGCTATGCGAAGTTCTATTAAGTTTGCATCTAAATTGGTAATAATGGCACGGTGCGTGCAGAAACAATCACGTACAATTTCATTCATTGTCTTAAAAGCAGCTACGTATGGCAGTAACTTCAATCGACCAACATGCTCATAAGTTTCAGGATCAAGCAATTTATTCGATTGCTTCAAAAGTTTTCTGCAGGCATTACCCTCGAAAATTTCACCCTGATAATTTTTGGCGACTAACTTCAATTTTTTTTGGCAAAGCAAAGCCTTTTCACGTCCTACAACAGGGACTATGTCATTCCAAAATAGATGGTTTGTAAATCCTTGTAAAAGATGCAATTCAGGCAGAACACATTTCTGAAGAACGTACATGAAAATGTCATTTTCCTCTTTATCATTATCGATATCTTTACTTTCCGATTTTTTTTCGTAAAAAAAGAGAGGCATATTTACAGTACTATGGAATTCTTTAGCATACTTTTTATCTTTGCCATAAGATTTAAATTTTATTATAATCATCTTTTAAATTTTTAAATGTTTTCAAAATTATATTTTCACCATCAATTTCAATTGATTCTTCTCCATCGGACTATTAGTCCATTTTCCAAAAGTTATCAATTCGCTCAATGTAATTAAACAGTACTGTTTAATACATATTAGTTCATTTATTACATATTTCAATTCGCTCAATGTAATTAAACAGTACTGTTTAATTACATTGAGCGAACTGAAAACTTTTGGAAAATGGACTAATAGTGCCTAAGGAGAAGAATCAATGGACATTGATGGTGGAAATATAATTTTGCAAACATTTAAAAATATAAAAGATGATTAAAATAAATTTAAATATTATGGCAAATATAAAAAGCATGCTAAAGAATGCCATAGTACTGTAAATATGCCTCTCTTTTTTTACGAAAAAGAATCGGAAAGTAAAGATATCGCACGATGCTCCTGAACCAGTTTTAATGAAACTTTCTAGTCATTCCAAAATTCAAAGATATCTTGTTTCTGTATAATTTTAGGATCATTTTAAGCCAAAAATGAAAATCATCCGTTCGGCGCTTTTTTAAAAATCAAATTTGTTAAATAAAAAATCTTGAATCGTTAATTTTTATATGCATGAAAGCATAATAAGTGTATAAAAGAATTAATTTACACATGTATGTATTAAACAACAAATAAATTTATTTAACCATTTCAGTATTTTCCTCAGAATAAAATAAATAACAAATATAATTTACATAATATACAATAAATGACAATCAATTGTAATGTATTACATTTCTTGGTATATAACAAATCTACAAACTTAAATATGCGAGACATTGTAATAACATAAGGCACGTACCAATTTCGCACGTTTGAATTTGAATCTTAAAGTTCAAAATAAAATTTAAAATCAAGTTTAGAATAAATTGCAATGTTATTTATTTTTAAGAAATTTGGTGTAAGTGATGTGACCACACCAGAATTATTTTGAAGCAAAATAATTCTATGTTACTTAAACTAGTGTTTCTAAAATAATAGGCACCTTTAATATTGAGAACCATAAATGAAATTTAGAAACGAAATTTTGGAAAAGATTTAACAACCTTTAGTTCCAATGGTTTGAATTAATTCTTCTAAAATTTAGAAAGCAGATCAAAATTTTAGTGCCAATAAAAGAAAATTCTAAGAAGAAGAATGTTTTTGCAATTTACAGAACGTTATAATTTTAAATTAACTAATTTTTAAACTTTTGGAGCTGTAATTCAACGATAATATTTCAATTGATAATGGAAAGATATGGATAGGAAACTTTTATCAAACAGAAATTTTTCAGCAAAAATGATTGCAAAAATTACAAAAATTTTCTTGATAGTGAAAATAGTTTTATCTTCATCTTATAATGGGACTTTTTTTATCTTATAAGGCTTTTTTTGGTTAATTGTCCATTCACTAAAAGAGTTTTGTTTTTATATCTAATACTTTTGAAAAATTGAACTTTTTTACTGCAATAAAATGTAGGGTGATATTAAAGACACTACCCCAAAATTATTTTGAAAACAAAATAATTTAAAATACTCCGATTAGCCCAATTAATTTTGCTTATTTATTTTTGAGGCATGTAATATTATTTTATGTCATTCAAGGCAAAATAAAAGGTCTTTAACATAATTTTCATATTTTTAGTAGAGACTTTTGTGTTTTTGAATTGTTGATTTTACAAATCTTAAACAAACTTTATATTACTTGAGGAGTACGTATAAAGTTAGTTTCTCTAAATTTAAAATTTCCGAAATATACTAAATTTGAAAACAGTTCGCTTCTTGAAATGCATAAGATTTTAAAATTATCCGAGATATGACAACGCTATAAAATTTTAGAATTATATTAAATTTGAATATATTTTTCTAAATTAAAGAAGCTTTAAGCTGATTCTTTCTTGAAGAGAAGCGACGACATAGGATAAAATAAGAAATCAACGATAACAAATCAGAATAAGCTATTGAAGTACTTTTTGGTATAATTGTCCTCTGTAGTGCCCGTTTTGGCCGCAAAGCTGTGGGCTGTATATTGGCAAATAAAAAAAATGTTTAAAAATATCTTCACATGCTAAAGTTTTATTTCTTGGTTCAGAATAACATTTAAATTTTTGAGGTTAGCATAAAGTGTAACTTTACTTAAAATTTTGAGAGTAAATTCCGGGTAAAATTTATTTCACTTTAATTTGTTCACGTTGACGTTTGAGGAACAGAACTTTTGATACAACAATTTCAACAGTTTACAATCAGCTAACTTCATATCAAATTTGCCAAAAATTATTCCTGTAATATATCATACGTAGAGTTTAAAAGTTATGAAATTCATATCAAATAAGTTTGTGCCAAATCGGATTCAAAACATAACACTTTTAGTTTCTTTACGTTTGAATCCTAAAAAAAAATTGTTAGGGCATAAAATTTTGAATTTCGAAGTTATTAGATAGACTTTCTTAGAATTGTTAGAACTTGAAAATATGGTATTTTTATAAGATTTTTTGAATTTGAAATTCCATTAACATCACATTTTAGTGAATATTTAAAACTTTTCTATTTTTTTTAGTTATGTGCTTCTTAATTTTAGTGATACTCTAGCATTGGAATTTTGAAAATATGTTAATTTAAGCAGAGTACATAAAATTAAATTTTAAGAATCATTTGGAATTTGTTTTGTTCGAAGCTCTAATAATATCAAGTACTTACCATTAGAAATTTCTATGTGTAAAATTTTCTTTCTGTTTTTTAAATATTGGTAGCACCATTTTTTAATTTTAAGTAGAGAAGTACGGTCGTTATACATTTTCCAGGGGAAGTTGAGATTGTAACACAATGGTAAAAGAAAATGAATTTGATAATTTTGAAATATTTTATTCGTTTTCTATTGCCTGAATTTCAATATATTTTGCAATTTGGCAATTTTAGGTTCGTTAACTTGAAAACAGTCAGGTTGAAACTCGATCTCAGAAGGAGCGTTGTTTTGAAATGTGATATTCTTCACACTACAGCTTAATGAACTGTTCTAGATCCTTAATATAGTGTTTTTAGAAAACTCTTAATTTATATGTCCTTAAAATTAGTTCAGTGTGCAAAAATTACATTTATCATCTTTGTAAGATGAAAATTGCTTTTTTGACTTGCTTTGTTTTTGTTTCACCAGTTTTGATTTTATTGAACTTTGTCGAAGCAGGTACAATCTCAGTTTCACAGATTACAATATTACAAGATTCTTTTTTTTTTACAAAGAACCCTGAAACAGACTTAAAAACTAAACATATATGTACATATATACATAACAGGCGTTAATTCGATATGCTTTTTAGTCACAAATAGTCCAATTGGGTCAATCCAGAGAGTCCTAGAACTCCACTCACTGCTAATTCGGTATTTGTAGTCTCGAAACAACTTGTGGTATACTGTTCCACGTCTATTTCAGAATCCGAATCTGGACTAGGCGTGGTCTCGGCGTCCGAGGAATCGTCATCCGAGCTATCTAGTTGAATTACTTCGGCCACCACAGGTGGATTTTTCTACGCAAGGGGTGATTTTCTTCCCCGAAAGCCCTTCTTCTTTGGGCAAGGGCCTCCTCTATTTCTAGATCTATTTCCTGGATAGGTCCTAAATTTTGCACAATGGGTGCAGGTCGTTCTGTTGGTTATACTATGCACACGAGAACTACTTTCTTGATCGGAAATGCCAGGAACCTATATATTACAGAGTGTTCGGGAATCGCAGTGACGTTATGATATTATGATGTCCTTTATTTACAGAGTAGTTCGGTGACAGTGGGATTCCCTAAACAGGACATAGGGATAGAAAGCTTCGAGCACTGCACAGATCAAAGAAACAATAAATTGTGAAGATCCAGCGTGAACGAATTGTGGAAGAATTCAAATTGGTGGAGTTCCAATGTGAATTCTTCTCGCTTTCTCCTCCTATGGAAAGAAGAATAATAATTCTGACACTTCACGTGGAACAACAGAGTCAATGATTTAACGTTTTATTCACAGAGTGGGCGAACCGCTAAAATTCAGATGGAACTAATTCTATCAGAATTTTGCAGCATTAAACTTCTTTAGCCGGTATTTATAAAACCTTGATAAAATACATCAGATAACAACCTTGATAATACAATATAACCTTGAAAATACTCTCTTTACTTTCTTTAGTGGGCGTCCTATTTCACGCGAGATTTTCAGCTGACGCGAGACATTCCTCGGTGTAGGCAAAGTCGAATGCGATCTAAATAAAGTTTTATAATACTACCTTGATTTCAGATTCCGTTTCTGAACTGGTAGTCAATTTTAAGATTTCTTCGAATTTTCTTACATTTACAGACTTTTCTAACGTGTACGGGTCGATAAGCTTTTTGGCTTGGTCCAGAGGGGAACTAATACTTGGCAGAAACTCCTCTAGAGAATTTGACTCCTGTTTTTTCTTTGGAAGTACTACGCGATATCTTTAACTTTATATCACGGAATTCATTAACAGTTTGGACTTTTGACTTCCTGGACTGACACTTTTCGGTGATATTTTTGACCTTGGGCATTTAGAAGAGTAAGAATAATAAAACAGCACAATTTGAATTCTTGAGCCTAGTTCTTATTGAATTTTGGAAGTTAAGGACTTTTCTAAATTCAAACTGATCAGGTTCAAACTAGCTTCTGCTTTGACAAGTAGCTTGTCAAAGAAGGAGGAGAACTGTTCCCGATTTTTCAAAACGTGAATGAAAAGACCTTGAGCCTTAAGTCGCTGGATGGGCTTTTCTGGCACAACGAATGTAACGAGTTATTGGGGACCGGGTTTCAAGATTTCTGCAAGAGATACTTTCAAGGTAGACATTTTTTCTACAAGTCTATCCCGGGCTTGTTTTCCTCCTCGTAGCTTATGTGCTGAAAAGCAATAGAGATTGTTTTCTGGGGTTGATCACGTCCTGAAAAGCAATATGGTAAACTTTTTTTGTTTTTGTTAATTTTAATGAAAACCAAAGTGTCAACATTTGCAGTCGTGCTAAAAAGCAATAACTGGAAAATCCCAAGAATTGATCTCATGCTAAAGTGCAATAGGGTTAATTCTGTGCAACTTTAATTTTTAATCAGTTGACGAAAAAGAAAGATAAAGAATGGAAATCAAAATCCGTGCTGAAAAGCAACAGAGAGTGAATTTTAGGGTTGACCACTTGCTGAAAAGCAATATGGTAAACTCTTTTATGTTTTTGTTAATTTTAATGAAAACCAAAGTTTCATTCAAGATTTACAGTCGTGCTGAAAAGCAATAACTGGAAAATCCCAACAATTGACCTCGTGTTAAAGAGCAATATGGTTAATTCTGAGCATCTGCTATTTTTAAAAAGAAAACAATAGATAATCTAAAAATGTTGCAACAGGGTCGCAACGCAAATCACAAAATTGAAAATTTTTAACAAAGTTGAAATTTAAAAAATGTAAGTGTCAAAAATGCGTCAAACATAACGGGCCAGGGGGTGCACGAGGGATGGTCCCAACGCTGCCACCATCAGCTTGTTACGAACGAACAATTGAATTGGTCAAGAACAAAATTTTCCGTTGCGGAGACTACCGAGCTGCCTAGTTCCATCAGAACTCGTTCAAGTATGCAAGATCGTTATCTTTCTGCTTCTATTGATGTGCTGCCTGGCCGAAATGGTTGACTCTAATTATTATCTCTGAAACGGGGTAGTGCGACTTGTACTCAAGGAAACCAACAGCTCTTAAGCTAAAGAATACTAATTTGATCAAAATTTATTGATAAATCGAACTAAATGTTACAATAATGAATTTATTCGCGATTCTATACCCGTTGCATTTTACTTAAATATGGGAACAAACAAATCGATACAATTGTTACTTACGCTCATAAAGTCCTACTCTAACCTTAAATTACCAACAGGAGGCTAAAGATGAGAGAGGAGACTTGTCCTTTGATTTGTTTTACTTCGGTTGGGCTCGTTCAAAATTTTGGTCGTTTCGAGATTTCGTAACTCTAGTCTCTGTGTGTTCAAAATTATTTTGTCCACATGCTACGTTTCTCGCACTTAATGTGCGATCGTAAGATCGTAACACCGGACACGGCTTCGGTCGGAAGGAAGTTTATTCCATTATTTACGTCCGCCAAGAATCTACGAAAATTGCCTCTATACAGGAAAATTCGGTTTTCCTATGGGCATTTCCCGGGAAATCTACCCTAGGCCACTGAGGAAAACTATACTTCAAGTTTCAAAATTGTGTGCAATGGAATACTTGCTGAAGTTGTCTTGCATTGTTAGAATATGCCGGTTCCTATTTGGCGTCGTCGGAAATTTACCAACCGTATCTAGGGAAACCTTGTCAAAAGTTTCGGCTAGAGTGTCAGTGATCAGCACGGGTTCACGAGTACGAATCCTTACGAGCTTCTGTTCGAAGTAGCTTTTGCAGTCTCGAATGAACTGTTTGACCTCGTCTCGTAAGCTAGGCTAAGTATACCACTCCCTAATGCGTCGGTATTTTTTTGTTATACCTTTGTGGCCGCCGATTAGGATGCCATGGTATTCGGTATTATCTTTGGTATTAGTTCTACTGCAGGAACCTCGATTTTTCCGTGGCAGAGAGTGATGGTAACATTGTCGCCACGGAAAATTCCTGATACGAGTTCTGTCATTTTATTCTGGGGCAATGGACCCAACAAATCTCCTGAATTTGCCATAGAGCAAGTGATTTGATTTTCACGTTCAAGGGTAGCACGGAGGCTTTTGAATCCTTGGATTACATCCTTCTAGTCGACATCGTCGAAATGACATTTTTGAACTACAATCGAATAAGACAAGAGGGTCCGAATCTTCACTTTCTTCACTTTCGGACGACGATTCGTCCGATGATAAAGATTCATCCCTTTCTACTGGAACATTCACGGCCATGTTCGTTCTCTTTATGGAAAGTCGTTTGCCGATGCAACTAGCGTCGAGGGCAGATAGTTTCACCTTCACCCGGGGTACATAAGCGTCGTTACTATCAGTGCCCTTTTTTACAGAAATTCCTCGGGGTCTTCCTCGTGGCCTTGGGATGGTTCCTATGTACGCAGAGGGTTGCTGTGGAGGGGGTTTGGATTTGGTGGGATTAAAAGGAACGGGTCTCGTGACAGAGCGTTTCTTCAAGATTGAGACCGTCGGGGCTCCTTGTCCTTGTCCTTGAGACTTCTTTCGTTCGCTGTGGTTTCTCAATACGAGTCGCGCGTCCTGTAGGAGTCGAAGGTGTGGGTTCCTTTTGCTTCGAATCCTTGCTGGAATTAGGCTGAGCATTCTTCTCTTTACTGACATCCTTCTGTGTTGCAGAGCGCGTAATTGGTAGGGCCTAGTAGCTTTTTGGTTGTTGCTGAATCGTTAACACCTTTTTGGGATTTTTTTTGGTTAGAGACCCTGGAGGCAGGCTGAAGTACGGATGATTGAGTCGCCACCATAGTAGCCTTGCTCTAGGATTTTCAACATAGGTAATCCAGTGAATTGGGTCAAAATCGCACGCAGGTATAAAAACTCTTCGATATAAATATGGACGATAATTCGAAACCGCATGCAATATCGCAGGACATTCCTTTTCAGTGTTTTTGTTCGCAGGCACCTATCGTTTTGGAAAAGTAAGAAACGGATATGTCTATTCCAACCTTTTTCTAGGAGAGAATTGCTTCTACTGCATATTCTAAAGGATCGGTTAGTAACTGGAAGGTTTTAGTAAAGTCTGGGTATTGCAACAGGGGTTCTCTGTAAAAGTACTTAGGAAGCTTACAAAAGCTTTTCTTTTGATCTTCTCCCCATTCCAATGTTGCATTTTCTTTTAAAAGATCCGATAAGGGTTTAGCCTTTTATCGTAATCCTTTATGAATCGCCTATAATAATCCGAGAGTTTTCGCCGGGTTCGGCCTAACACCGTCCTTTCCAATAATATCGCCCTGATAGGCTACCTCTTTCCTCAGGAAATCGCACTTATCGGGCTGAAGTTTCAGGTTTGCTTTTCTGAGCAGATTGAAAAGACGGCCGGCCATTCTGTCATGTTCCTCGATGGTATTTGAATATATGATGATGTCATCCAGATAGACAAAGGCCTCGGTATCGATCATCTCCCTCAGGACAGTCATTAAAAGTCGCTGAAAAGTAGAGGGTGCGTTCTTGATGCCCATAGGCATGCGCCAATACTAGTGAGGGCCCTTGGGTGAAGAAAAAGCGAACTTTTACAGATCATCGGGGTGTGTTTCCACTTGATGGAATCCACTTGCCAAGTCAAACACAGTGAAATATTGAGCAGACCGAAGCCTGTCAAAAATCGAATTTATGTTTGGCAAAGGGAATCCATCTCCAATTACCTTTTCATTAATGGCCCGATATGACTACCCGTCATTTCTTCTCCCCAGATACATCGAGTTTCTTCGGGACAATTGGTAACGGTGACTTGTAAGGCGGGTTAGAAGGCCCGATAATACCGTTATCGAGCTGCTTCTGAACCTAAACGTTTATTAGTTCAGAGGCCTCGTAGGGACAACGATATTGTTTCTTGTGGATCACCTTGTCATCGATTGTAGGGATCCTGTATTGGATCAAATGGGTGCATGACAGTATTTTACCATTCAGATGGACAATATCTGGGTAGTCATAAACCCATTGAAACACATGTAAAATCATGTTTCCTTATAGTTTTGGGTGTGCTCTTCAAGAACCTGCGGTCAGAATTGAGTTTGGTCTAGCAGAAAATCCAATATCGCGCCAAATTTGGAGAAAAGTACCAAAAAATCGGGAATTTTTTTTTTTCATAATTTTTTTCAAACCAAAAGAGTATTGGGACTCGATCCTAACTATGATCAACGGTGATCAGAATAGTTGAACTGCAAGAAAAAACTTGTCTCACCGATCTCAAATAACCATACTCTTCGCAAAATGGCGGATCCAACATGGCGGGCATGAAATTTTAGAAACTCTATGATTTTCGCACAACTCTGTACTCGGAGGTTTTCGGGGTCGCTGGTTATGAATTTGGCATCGAATTTTTGAAATTCAAAATGGCGGACCTAATATGGCGAACATGAAATTTTGGAAACTCTACGATTTTCACACAACTCTGTACTCGGGGGTTTTCTGGGTCGCTGATTATGAATTTGAAATTGTCACGAACGAGCAAAATTAATTAAACTAATTAGTTGTTGTTGTCCCGGAGGCTAAAAGCTGCCAAGTCCCGAGCGACTTGTTTTTATTTGTATGAGATCTTACCTTCTTCCTGTCGCACAGTGGGAAAAAAGCACCTTTTTTGGACAAAAATCGACTGACAGTACAATTCTTAACGGATTTTGATGTTTTTTTCTTAGAAATGACCGTAAGGCTTCCAGTTATAACAAATAACTGCCGATATTCTAATTCGAATTAACGGAAATGTTTTATTTAACAACAAAGTTACAACTTTTTGTTGCTAAACTTTTCCGTGATACCATTTTTTCTAAGACTTTCAAATTCATTAAAAAAGGTTATAAATCAATTAAATAAGTAACTAAAAATAATTTCCAGTGGGTTAGAATAACTACAAAAATTATTATTAATGTTATAAAGAAATTAATTTATAAAAGTCATTTTTTCGTGATTCGCAATGATTAGCTAATTTTAAACCATAGCTTTTGTATAAAGTATCACAGATAATGATATGCAAAATGTCTTGCAAAAGACTCTTTGCTGTAATATTTTTCATATCGATCGAAAAGTGTTGATTATTTAAACAATTTTCATAAACAAATGCACATTTTTACCATTTTTTGTAATAGGCTAGATTTTTTTGCAGAATGAATTAAAAATGTCTTGGCAAAGACTACTTGCAAATAAACCTTTCTTGAAATAAAATAAAACAAATGAAGCAAACAAAATCAGAAACGACTTGAAGTTGCTGCAGCTACAGATAAATTGTTTTTGGTATCAACTATACCTAAAAACAGTTAAATGAAGCAGGAGCAACTTCAAGTCGTTGCTGATTTGTTTTTCTGCATTTGTTTTATTTTGTTTCATGGAAGACGTTCACAAATAGACTGCGTGTTTCTACGGAGAT
>JBAGKK010037750.1:0-10665 GCA_037177015.1 Euceroptres primus | reverse complement strand
ATATAATCGAAATAGCTTGAAAAATTCTCAAAAATAGCCTTTTTTCGAGCGTTTAAAGTGGCATGATCCCTTAATAATTAAACAGACACTAAAAAAAAAAGTGTGCGGAGCAAAAAAAGCGACCTATATAGCATTCTGGTATTGATCTAGCATAGTCAAAATCTGCATTTATTGGAATTTTCTGCTTACTAGTTTTTTTTTACTTCGAGTTTGAATTTTTAGTTTAGGTCAAATTATTCCAAGTAGGCCACCATAAATTAAAATTCGTTTTTTTCGATGTAAAATGAAGTTTTTAATAGCCCTGATGTTCGAAAAGATTCCCCAGGTTTTGGTCGCAAACAAAATTTTTTTGCAAAAGTTATTAACAATGAAAATTTAATGTTATAACATGATCAATATTTTTCTCGTAAACGGCGAAACGGATTTTGATGATTCATACGTTGAAATTTTTGTTTTTTTTTTGTTCCAGAAATCTTTCTTCCGAATATAAAAACATTGAATTCTACATTTTTTTAGAGAGAAATGCGAAAAGAAATTCTTTCTTTTCTACTATGTCTATAATAGAAATAGTTTCTATTATAATAGAAACTACTCAGTATTTAATAACGTGCAAAAAAAATTTTTCTTTTGAAAGAAAAAAGTTTGTTTGTAAACAATTGATATTTTCTTAAACAAATTCAATGTTTTTATTTTCGGAAGAAAGATTTCTGGAATGTACTTTTTAAAACAAAAATTTCAACATAAGAATCATCAAAATCCGTTTAGCCGTTCACGAGAAAAATGTTGATCATGTTGTAACATTAAATTTTCATTGTTAACAACTTTTGCAAAAAAATTTTGTTTGCAACCAAAACCTGGGGAAATCTTTTCGAATAAAAGGGCTATTAAAGAACTCATTTTACAGCGAAAAAAAACGACTTTCGATTTATGGTGGCCTACTTGGGATAATTTGACCTAAACTAAAAATTTAAACTCGAATAAAAAAAAAGTGGTAAGCAGAAAATTCCAATCAATGCAGATATTGACTGTGCTAGATCAATACTACAATGCTATATAGGTCGCTTCTTTGGCTCCGTACACTTTTTTTCTTGAGTGCCTGTGTTATTAATATCATTTGGTAAGAAAAAACTTTATTAGTCTTTCTTAACTGGTCAAAATTTGGCATATAATATAATGGTTGTTTCCTATTTTAAGACGTTCGTATAGTTAAATTAAACAAGGTTGAACCTAAAATTGGACATTCTGTAAGAAATTTTCCTTTTTCTTATAAAAGCATCACAGGATGTAGTCATTAAACGCATACATGATAGCAATAGTAAATACTATATTTTAACGTCTTCCCGCGAGGGTGAAATATGTGTGTTCCAAGCGAGATCTTCTGAAGAAAACTGTCTAGACGTACATAGATTAATCATTTCCTCATACTCAGGATAATTTCAAATTCGGTAATTGCTTCATACATCAAAATTATTTTTATTCAATCATGTTCATTGTTCATTTGACCTGAATATGTTTTAATCGTTGGAAATAAACTAAATATAAGACATGTAAATCTGAGAACGATATGGACGTCAGAGTGGGTGAAAAAAAATGTTTAGAAGTTAAAAAGAACCTAGCACTCAAAAGTTTCATTTTGGGTTATAACCTGTATAAAATTGAAAATGAATTCACAATATTAAATATCAACTGTTTTCTTTAAATATTAATTTGGCAAAATTACTATTTTGTTAAAAATTTGTTTAATTATTTTGAGGCAGTTACTATTTAAATTCATTCATATTTAGGGAAATATTTTTTTGATTTTTCAATAAAATTCTTTTTAATCTTCAGAAATCTAATAATTTTTACCAGACTGAAAGGCAGGAAGGAGAATGCAGAGAAAAGTGACCCTTGCCTTGTCTGGAGACTGGCCTAGAAAAGGCTATGGTGCCATCGCTCCGACGAGGGAATCCGCGACGGTGAGTAGGTTTTTAAGTCTCTCCTAACTCCATCATGTCGCAGGTCTAAGTCTAAGTCGTGTTTAAGACCTTCAAACAGAGTCTTGCCCCTTTTCATCATAATATTTCTAGAAATTAACCCTTTCTTCACCCTTCACCCGTCTCTCCTAACTCCATCATGTCGCAGGTCTAGGTCTAAGTCGTGTCTAAGACCTTCAAACAGAGTCTTGCCCCTTTTCACCATAATATTTTTAGAAATTAACCCTTTCTTCACCCTTAATCTTTTCTAAAAATAGCCTCATTCCAAGATCAACAGTTTTTCTACAGAAAACCGTCAGATTAAACCAGAAATATTATATAAAAAAGGTTTCATCTCTCTAATAGTTCCGAACCCCTCCTCGTCCTTTCTTTTACGTTTGTCCAGTATAGTAAACCCTTTTGGCTTATTAATTTACATATAATCTACTTTCTGACAATGAGAATAATTTATTATATGATCAGCTTATAGGAGCTTTAATCCGAATAAGGGTACTTACATTTCCAAATTATTAAGACTTAGTAGCAACATCTTATAAATTATAGACTCATTTCCAAAAATAACCTTGATAAAACCTTAATCGGTTTCATCAATTTGCAAAAGAGGATCCTCTGAGAACTTTAAGTCTAAGTCTAAGACGAAATCCTTCATCTGAACTTCCATACAAGCAGCGGCTTTTCCTGCAGAACCGACCGGTTGCTCGTGGACCAAATACGCGCAGCATCCCTCCTGAATCTCTTTTGGTCCATGTACCGACTGGTAGGTGGGCGATGAGGTGGAGACAGGGGGGAGACGCGAGAAGCTATTGGTGATGGAGGGTGGTAGGGGTGGCGAGAGGAAGGGGCTGGGGAGGGTGAACTCACAGGGAGGGACTCGAACCGTTCGCTTGGATCTACAACGCGAGAGCGACTCAGTTAGCGGCAAGCCGCCACGGATGAATAAGTGTAAGTGATTTTTTGTTCGACCCATCTTACCGGCGACTCGTGTCGACGCGTATTCCGAAAATATCGCCGGTAATCGAAACAAAATTTAAAAAAAAAAGGCAGGACCAAAGGCCTATCTTTTTTTATAGAACCCGCGGGGTGATGATCACACGGTGTGTGCTTTGATGTTTTTTTGCATCCCAAAAATAATCTAGGGTCTCTTACTCTTCAAGATTCCTTCGATAGTCTCGTTTTGATAGAGTTTGGTGGAGTTGGAGTCCCAAAATTCTCCTGGCTTGCGAAATTCGCTCTAATTTATTGCAAAGGAAAGCCCGCCCGATGGTCGGGGAGGCATCAGGATTATGTGAACCGAAAGAGTCTTCAGAGCAAGGGAGAAGGGGGACACCACTTCGAGGATCCTGCGCGCAGCTTCTGAGGATGATGCCGGTACATTAGATTCCTCCCTGCAACTCATTCAGAGTTTGGGGAAAGAGATACCTTGAGCCTCCGGGACAGCGAAGAGAAAGAACTTTGGTGAACGCTTCAAATCAGATTCTCAAGTAGAGGAAAAGTAACTTCAAGAAGAACTTGAGATAGTGGATAAGATTTGCGAGGATTTGCTTAGGAAAGGATTTTAAAAGCTCTTTGGCAGAAACGATTGTCTAACAGTCACTAATTACCAATCGTTAAGGATTCTTGATCCAGAAAAAAAGATAGGACCCTTTTCCTAAAAGGCAAATAGAATCATCCCAAAGGATCCAAAAGCCAGAAGATGTCGCAGACCACTTACTCCAGGGCTTCGATCCTCTGGATCACAATAATTTTTTGCCTCATCCTGAAACCGGATGATGTCCTCGGGGGCAGCGAGATCTACACAAAAATGTTCTCCAGTCAGCAGAACCCGGCGGACCCCTGCTACGACGAGGATCGACCTCGCAGGTGCATTCCAGAGTTTGTTAACGCAGCCTTCGGAGCGACGGTGGAGGCATCCTCAACTTGTGGAAGCGGCGGGCCCACCAGGTACTGCGATGTCTTTGAACAACCTGGAGGAAACACCGGAATCGGTCAATGTCACGTTTGTGATGACAGTACCCCTCGACGAAGATTTCCACCAAGTTACCTAACTGATCTGAACAACCCTAACAACGTTACCTGCTGGCGCAGCGAACCAATGGTCTCCTCTCAAAGTTTCTCTGCACCCCCGGATAACGTGACCTTGACGCTTTCCCTAGGGAAGAAATACGAACTGACCTACGTGAGTCTGCAGTTCTGCCCCAAGGCCGCCAAGCCAGATTCGATCGCGATTTACAAGTCCATGGACTATGGAAAGACCTGGCAACCCTTCCAATTTTACTCCTCTCAATGTCGAAGAGTCTATGGACGTCCGAACAGAGCCACGATCACCAAGGCCAATGAACAAGAAGCCAGGTGCACTGACAGCCACAGATACACTGGAGGTGATGGATTAGGACCTGTTGGGAGAATCGCCTTTAGCACTTTGGAGGGAAGACCTTCAGCAGCTGATTTTGACAACTCCCCAGTTCTCCAGGATTGGGTGACTGCTACCGATATCAGGGTGGTTTTTAATCGTCTGCATATGCCTCAACAGGCGCAGGATCCATTTCCTAATATGGGGTCACAGGATAATTTGGATTTGGAGGAGGCTTCTAAAAAGGAGCGGGAACGGGAGGAGAAGATAAAGAAGAGCATGTTCTTGAGACTTAATGATCCTTTAGTGACTGCTCTGCCGTCGGTTCACCAGGTGCTGGCCCCGCAGGAGATGCAGTCTAATGATGCTCTTGAGCCTGAGGAGATGAGCTTCGTGGGTGTGGGTGGTACAACTTCGGCTACGGCTACTACTATGGTTTCTACTACAGCGGGGACCACTTTGGCCCATCATTATGCGGTGTCGGACTTCGCGGTTGGCGGCAGGTGCAAGTGCAACGGTCACGCGGCGAGGTGCGTCAACGGGAAGGACGGTCAAGTCGCTTGCGAATGTCGGCACAACACCGCCGGAAGGGATTGCGAGAAGTGCAGGCCCTTCCACTTTGACAGACCTTGGGCTCGAGCCACCGCCAGGGACGCCAACGAGTGCAAAGGTCAGTTGGGGAGATTTATAGGTGCAATCTGGCTGATGATAGACGAGGCAATGTTTAATGAAGAACGAAAGGAAGCCTTCTTTGTAAAATGAAATAAAATTTGTGTATGAAGTTTGTTGATGAAATATGCTGGAGAAATATCGAGAGGTTAAACGTTAGTGATGAGGTGTGCATTGTACAAGTCTAACGAAGTTATTTGACATTGCCGAAGTTGATGAAATTCGTTGTAGCCGTTTGTAATTTGCTAAAGTCATTTGAAGTTACGTGAATTTGGATTCAGTGGATTTTGAAGTCACTGGAATTCAGTTGACGTCATAAAGATTGAAATTAATGTACTTGATCATGTACACAACATTAGTGTACTTAATTAGTTGCATTAGAGATCTTTTAGACCTTTTAGGGTATGATGTCTTTTAGGGAAAGAGTTCCAAAAGAAAACTGAATCGTATCCCTTTTGTAGAAGGATAAATACATTCTGATTTGGAGGAAGCCTATTTAATTAAGTATTATTTGGTGCAGAATTTCGAAGGTTTTTCAATGTACCTGGAGTTTTGGACGTTCAAATGAACGAATTTTTTTTTCTTAATTCGAATTTATCTTGAAGTATTGTCCCAACGTCGGTCCAAACTACAAAGTGAAAAGAATCATGATCTTTTTTATTATTAAATTAGTTTCTTTAGTAATAATAAACCAATATTTAGATCAAAATTTAAATTTAAAGTGAAATCAAATAAAAATTTCGTTCATTTAAAGGTTCAGAACTTCAGGCACATAATTTTCCAACGATTGAATGGAATTAATGCATCTTCATTTTGTGAGAATTCATCACCCTATGGCAACTGAAGATCTTAGTGATTACATACATCAAGGTCAGACAAGAGAATCGTTTTCTAAATATTAAAAAAAATTTATATCATACTTGTATTTATATTCAAGTAGGTAAAATATTCGGAAATATCAGGAAATGTTATGGTGTCCTGAGAATTCTCGAATAGTCATTGAATCTTGTTATTTACATTAAAAAAGTAAACTTTTATTGGCAAAAAATAATTGACTACTTCCAATTTTACATGAAAAACTTTGTTCTTTCTAATCTTGAAGACAATCCTGGATATTTTTAATTGTTTTAACATTCTACCTTCAATGATTCAAATACTCAAAGATGATTAGGTTTCTTCCAAATTTGAATCTTCCAATATCAATAGATTCATATAATATATACCACTGAATATACTTAAATTTTATGCAGTTTACGAATTTTTGAATTCGCCAAAACTTATTCAGGTTACGCCAGTGATCTCTTAGGATTAATAACTTCTTTCTAAATCTCAAACAAGGCCCTCATGGATCTCTCTGGGGCCCTAAAAGTCAGCCTTAATGAGGTCCATTGAAGTCATAAAAAGTTCAGTGAAGGTTTATTATGAACTTGCTCGAGATAGCTTCCATAAGAGCAACTACGTTTTTTGTTCTCAACAAAAATATAATTCAGGATTGAAATATCGAGATTCCAAGTAATTTAGGGTCTCTTCTTTTTGGTTGGCATACGCCTTCATAGAAACTGATCCACTCTAAATAGATTAGATCAACCGATATGTATCAAAATCTAACAGGTTTCAAATAACTGTTCTGGGGTCGATTGAGTAAAGACACATGAGGGTCCATCTCAATTTTTTTTTCAGAGCTCCGATATTAAGTGACTTGAATTACGATCTGGTTCTATAAATCAACATTCCCCTTAATTAACCTGTCGTTCGTCGCGTCAGAAGTCATGCTTTTACGTCTTTTTCAAACGCTTGCAACATTATGAATGTATTAAGATATCTTTATTATTTATGAAGATATCTTTCATAACAGATCATTATTGAAATATTATATTTAAAAGAATACCTTTTTCTGTCATTTTTAAAGGAAGCTGCATTTAAATAGTTGTCATAATATTGATAATACATTTTTTCTTCGAATTAGACTGTGTGAAGCTGAAGTAAAAGTGTGAAGCTATTTTAAAAAATAAAATTGGTCAGAGTAAACGCTTTTCATTGGAAAAATATGTCAATTGTTCCGCAATCTCATTTCCCACATAAGGGGCACTACCCTTGCCCAGCAGAAGACATTAATGCCTTCCGTAATTACGAGGAGAATTAATGCACTGCCCTCGACACAAATTATGGGAGGTATTAATGTCTTTTACTCTGCTGTTCAAATCAAGAAAGTCATAACTGCACTACAGATTGCTAATGTTTGCTAGAATAGCATTGATGTCAACAACGAAAATGAGCACTTACTTCTATGTATAGTACGATATCCTTGTTCTTGATTTGCATGGTAGCACCATTACCGTATAATTTAAACACCATGAAGCAAACCGGTTGCTGTTATATAGAGTTAGTCAAAATTCAGCTTATCGTTGTAGTCTTCAAATCTTCATTGGTTCTTGAAAACAAATAATGAAAAAAACCTTCAGAAAAAACAAGTTTTGCGATATTAAAATTCTTTTAAAACTATTAAGTCCTAAAAAATATAAAATAAAATTTTCTCCTCTTGTATTATAATTTTATATACATATATATAAACAGAACAAATCAATGAAGTTGCACAATCATATGGGTGATCCTCCATACAAAGGGCACTTTCGGGCAAAGTAAAATAAAAAAAATGTGTTCAAATCATTGTTTTTTGCAATAATTAGATGTATTAGCATCATTAAAAGAATTTCGGAAGGTAGTCACGCTTAAGATTTATTATATATAATTAAAATTCATCAAATGCTTTTAGGACTTTTTGACGTCATGCATTCTCTCGTGTAACTGTGGTTTATTTTTCCAAAGAATAAGGAAATATTTTAGAATTTCAGCAAATAAGAATTAACAAGATTAGAAATTGTTACCTGGTACAAGAAGAAGCAAAAAAAATTTTCATAAAAAATTTTTTAATACTTCTTTTAATAAAAAAAAATTAATTTTTTAAAATCATCGAATTTTTATCACTTCATCATTTTGTTACTTATACAACCAAAACAAAATCATTTTTTCACAAAATCATCGTTTAAATCATTTTTTTGCAAAATTTTATTAGACGAGTAATATTTTCTATCAGTTCGCCCCTGGGATGTCAAAAGTATGGTTACGACAATGGAGGTTATGACAATAGCTAACAAGACAAAAAATGATTCCACAGATTGAAAGCAGAATGAATCATAAAACCCTTTAGAAAATTGTTTTATCCCTTTTTACTTTATATTTTTACAGTTGATTCATTCTATTTTAATGAAAAATATAAGATATCACGAGGTACGGACAATGGATACTAATAAAAATACTCAACGTTGCCCTTTCACTTTTCGTGGTTTTCAAAGTAAGTACATACTTTTACTCATAAAACTTTGATGATATGAGTAGCTAGAGGTTTTTTTCTTTAATTTTATCACAAACCCAGACCCAGAAAATTAATCCTAATAGTTAAACTATAGCAATATTCCTATTGTCTTAACCTCCACAAAATATTCTTAGACACCCATATTTTAATATATATTGTTATGTATGTTGTAGTTAAATTAAAATATTAAAGCTGAAAATTGTATAGATTGAGTTACTTTTTAAGACCATTAATCATTAATTTGAGAACAGTTTAGTTTACATTCACTATATGACTCTAAAGTGTACCTCGCGTATTTGTGGACATGCTCCAAAACCGTTTTTTGGGTATTTCATGTTATTTTATTCTGGTTTATGATTTTATAAACCAGTTTTTTATCCTCAGTTATTAAATGTAAAAGACAAGAATTCTTTTCCGATGAGATGCAAGTGAAGCGGTCTCATACTCGTGACCGGTACTGTAGAAAATAAAAAAGGGAGTTAAAAGCAAGTTTTTCAATATTAAAACCCTTCTAATAAAAGCAGGACAAATCAATGAAGTTGCAAAATGATATACACAATTTTCATTACAGACTTACAGGGATATTTGGCAAGTCCATTTTTTCCATCTATTTGTCCTCCATTCTGCTAATAGTTAGCAAAGCTACCTCTAAAACCCTTAGTTTATAATTGTGTATACACAATACACAATACACACCCATATTTTATGTATTTAAAAAAATGTTTAAGAAAATATTTGGAAGCTGGAGTATACGCTAGACGCTAGACTTATCATCATGCCGGAGTACTTTAATAGGAAGAGATTTTAAAAGAATCAAGGACATTATGGAGAAGAAAATTTGTTATCGAGCCTTACTGAAAGATACAACCTCATCACAACATTGAATTCAAAAAATTACGACATAGAAAAATTTTTAAAAAATGTTTGATTTAAAGAAACTTGGTTTTTGAGACTTAGTGTAAATGAATTGCAAAGGGAAGTCAGAAAACTAGGTCGTCCTAGATAATTTTGTAAACGATCTTCAGTTTTGTCGATTTATTGTTTACTTAAAGTATATTATACTATTTATGTTGTATTTCACGTTCCAGTAATTTAATTTATATATTTTACTAACAATCATCAGCCAAATTTTTCCATTGATTATATTTTGTAATACAGAGCATTTTAAAAAGGCATTAAATTTGTTAATGTCTATTTGATAATTTGATAATTGTAAATTTGATAATACGTAATATATTTTATATGTGAATAAATATTTTGATCATGAAATTTTGATATTTTAAATAAAGTTTTGCCGAAATTCAAAATTTTATAGAGAATCAGATTAAAATTACCTCTAATAAAAAAAGATTTAACGAATCATTGCATTACGTTATAAAATCAAAATTAATAATTAATTTTAATAAATAATTAATTGTCATCTAATTGGATTTTGAAGTCATACCGAGTAATAAAAAAGGTGCCTCTTGTTCCCACATTTTTTCTTATGTGCAAGACGGTCCTACTTCAAGTTCTAAAACATGTGACGATCAAGCCTTTGCTCGCATTCATTACATGTTCATGGAGTCTCGCGGAAATAAAAATATGATGGCACATTTGTATTTATTACTAGATGATTAGTTAAGATATTTGAAGTTTATAGGTTTTATTTTGAAACTTATGGCATATGGCTTCTCCGACACGAAATTTCTTAATCTTTTCAATTCTTTTTACCAAAAGTTTTAGTCGCGTTTCCTTCTCGAGTTATTAAATGTAAAAGACAAGAATTCTTTTCCGATCAGATGCGACTGAAACGGTCTGGTACTTGTGACTGGTACTTTAATTTTTTATATTTTCTGATTTTATTTTCTATTTTGTTTATTTTCTAATTTTTTAGTTCGTCAACTTTCTAATTTGTTTGATGATTTTTCAGTTTCATGAATTGAATATTTATCACATAATTATATGAATGTTGATTAAATCCACTGATTTCTAACTCTCTAGACGTAGCAGAAGTAAGGATTCCCCCTCCCCCACTAGCTCTTCTCCCGCCCCTCCTCCACCCATCAAGCCCACAAAATTACATCGAATTATATTTTTGTAACTATAATTTGGTAAATCTACCAATTTCCAAATCTATAAACAGCAGAAATGAAAAATGCCCCTCCCCCAAAGGACGGAGAGGGAGGGTCCATTTTTTTTATAGATTGTATTGTAACCTGAGATAAGATGTACCAAATTTGAGCAATCCACGAGAGCATTAGAAGTATTTAAAATATCCTATCGCTGATTTGAAGAAAAATTTTATACATGCATAA
>JBAGKK010037739.1:0-10666 GCA_037177015.1 Euceroptres primus | reverse complement strand
TTGTTATAAACAATTAGGAATTGATGTTTAACGTCTTCTAATTTTAAGTTAACATTATTTTATTTCCATTTTCTCCTAAAAATATTGGCTTAGTACATTTAAATGTGGCAAATAAAATAGATATAACTTTTGTTCACTAATTTGTTTATAACAATTTAAATTTTTGTTTTATTTAATTGATACTACTGGACATCATGTTTAATGAGTTTTTGCCTCGACTTGAATCATTTTCGGTAAAATAAAAAAAATTTTGACTTAATGGCATTCTTGAAAAGTCAAAAAATTGTTTTTTTTTCATTTTGTTTGTCAAATAAAGAATTGAGAAAATTTTTCAAAAATGTCCTCCGTTGTCACGATGCGAAATTTAGTACACTTTAATTTTTTTTTAAAGTATCCAAATCGGATGAGTAGTTTAGTCTGAAAATTGATTCGTCCACAGGCGCTTTTTTTGTCCTACTGTGCCCCGGATCCGAGCTACACGGTTGCAAAAAAAAAGTTGATTTTTAACAAAAAATCGAAAAAATTGGGCTTTTTGGAAAGACTATAACTTTTTAACTATTGGTCCTAAAAAACTTTTTTTTTTAGTTTTTCTCAGAATTTCATCTACTTTCTTTTTTGTATAATGCATTTTTCCTCTACGATGCACAAGAAAGGAACAAACCACAGGTATATGATTTTTTGCTTATTTTTCAAAAAATTTGCCGGGTTAACGAGCAAAAACCTTTGCACAAAACCTGAAGCGATATCACACACTCCAAAATAAAGCGATTTATAAAAAAATTTGGTTTTTTACTTTACCAACCAAAAGTACCAGATGACTGGACTATTAGAAACTTTCAGAATTTAAAAAAAATCTTGAAATTCGAAAGCGACTTTTGAACTTTAGATCAGATTTTTAAGAAACGATTCCAATTTAATAAATGGGGAAAAATTACACATACTTTACGTATTCTTCCCTTTGTGTGGATCCAAGTTTCATTTCCAAAGAGTGCAATCACTGTCGAGTCGATTTACTTTCATCTGGTAACCTTTGGGATCTCCTTTAATGGCGCAATGAACTCTGTAATTTTTCTGAAATCATAGCACGACTCCAGATCGTTTGAATAAAGTGCAACAAAGGTGAGAGCAAAAGACGCTGGAAGGAAAGAATCAATTAGCAAAATGCTAATCAAAATAAAATGATACAATTATAAAAACATTGTTTAAAATCGTTCGTCTACTAAAAAAAATAATCAATTTGCAACCTTCCAAAAAAATTATCTTTTTTTGGAAGGTTGCAAATTAATTTTTCGAAGTTTTAAAAACTTCCAGAATTGGAAGACTTTTAAAATTGAAAAATAATTTAAAGTGTGAAAGAGTTTCAAACAATTCCAAAATTTAAGTTTTAAATTAAGTTTTTGAATAAAAGGAAAAATTGAAGAACTTTCAAACTTGGAAGCACTTTAAATTAAAAAGCATTCAAGCTTGAAAGCGCCTAAATTTTTAAAGTCTTCAACTTTGAATAAATTGCAAAATAAATTTATAAATAAAATAAAACAATAAATACATACAAGGGATCAGCGAACCGCCCATGACCAGTTTTGTGAAACAGGCGTGCCGCTTGATTCTCACAAGGTAAACCACCTTTGTGGAGCAGGAACTGGGTAACCTTACATGAGGAGAAATATCTTCTTAAAATTTTTATCTTTTGATATCTCGTAAACATTCTCTGCTGCATTATTCATCACAGGATGCAACGACATATCGTCATAAATTTCACGATAATTTTCTTAATGAACATTAAAGTTGTTCAAAATTGATTAGATCTGACAAATAAGAATTCAAACCAATAAGAAATCAAATCAACAAATTAGAATTCAAATCTGAATTCTAAGAATTCAGAAATTAAAACGAATTCAGAAATTTAAAATGAAAACAAATTCAAATTAATTTCAGACTTAAGAAGAATGTCCTTTTAAAAATTTCTGATCCAGAGAGTTCCAACTAAATCAAAACTTGGATTTTTAAAGCATAAAGATCCAAAGAGTTTCAACTAAATCAAGACCAGGATTTTTAAACCTTAAAGCTAAAACAAATTAGACGCATTTTATATTCTATTTACTAATTTTTAAAACTATACATTAATTAGCCTGTAAGTTTACTTTGATGATATTTATTTATAAAGTTGAGTATACATCGTGTGTAATAATTACGGCAGTACGTTATACTGACTCTGATTAGCTGCGCGTGACATCAACAGTATAAAAAGTAGTCTAAAACAGCTATTAGAGGCAGTGGCATGGAACGTTCACTCCTCGTGACAAGAATAAAAGTAAAGAAACAATAATTCTAATTCTATTTTACGATAATGTGTCTTAATGTCGGTGTGCCTCCCAATCTGTACTTAATTAATTGTATTTGTATAGTCGGGCAGGGATACTTAATTAATTACTAATTTACTATTATGAAAATTACAGGAGATTGAAAACAAGTCCCAAAGAGAAGGCACTATGCACGACATTCATGAAATCATAATCAAATTTCATTCTCTATTTTTTCCAGCAACTCAAACAAGCAAATAATGTGATTCCAGCATTAATCGAATTCTTAAATTTCTAGGCTCAAAAGTCTTTAAAGGATAGTTTGCAAATAAAGTAGATTCGCAATAAATTCCAACAACAACAAGAAGCCACAAAAAAATCATAAAGAAACTTTGATAAAAGTTTCTAAAAATTGTAGGAAGTTGGATTTTTTAAGAATAATAAAATTCAAATTACAAATTCTAAAAGTGATGCTTGGACAATTCTGGAATCGATATCAAAAAGCCTTTATTTTGAGGAAAATCAAGATATCACAGAATTTTAATTTTCTTCAGTTTCAGTCCTTGATAAGGAAGCATTATGATAAAGTACTTAAAAGCGTTGAAAGACTCAGTGAAAATTCTTAAACTACTTGTTGCAGCTTTCTATATAAAAGACATTAAATTCTTAAATCTAGATTTAGACTTCTGATGTAGAAATCAACCCTTGCCTCAGAATTTGATTTTGAAAAAGTGAACTTTTCAAATAGTTTTTATTTTATTTTGATGACTTGAAAATACCTAGAACCGTTAGCAAAACAAGTTTTAATGCACGTGAAATTCAGAAGCGTCAAAAATTGAAAGCCACTGGAAACTTGCAGTACATTCAAATCTTTCAAATACAATTACATTTCAAGTACATTCAAATCTTTCAAATACAATTACATTTCAAGTACATTCAAATCTTTCAAATACAATTACATTTCAAGTACATTCAAATCTTTCAAATAAAATTTCAAGTGCATTCAAATCTTTCAAATACAATTACATTTCAAGTACATTCAAATCTTTCGAATCCAAATACATTTCAAATCTTTCAAACATTCAAATCTAAGTAAATTTCAAGTATCTTCAAAGTAAATTTTGAAGTACCTGTTTTTATAAAATATGGAAATTTCTTCTAAGAGGCAAAGGTCTTTTGTTCCCTTTCTCCATTGGAACTTTAAGCCTTCAGTATTATAATATAAAATTAAAAAAATTGGCGCGCAAAGTCACCGATGTACAAAGATATTAGAAAATTGCTATTTCTAAGAGTCAGTCGGATTTTTGGTCGTAGCAGTACAAAAACTCGACCCAGTCGATGTTTGGCAAAATAAATGCAAACTGAACGAGAGGCAGGAGACACATCAATTATACATTCTTAGTCCATTCTACTTGTTTCTAAAGCCTATTCTACTGCAACGAGAGAAAGTGGCGCATTCAAATTTCATGCGTAAACAGCCGTTTCAGTTTTTCGTTTCACGCTAGCACGTCGAGAAAAAAAAATAAACAGAAATTCTATTGACGAAAGGCAGCTCTCCAGGAAAGAAACTAATGTAAATCTACATTATGCTAACTGCCTGAAGAAAAAAAATGAACATTTACCTTCCTTGTGATATTTCTAAAGACTTAAAAATTGTAAGAAAAAATCGGCTAACAAATATTGGGAGGCCAGCTACGTGGAAACCGCAACTAATCGAATAAACTTAAACAAGGAGATAACAATAAAACTGGAAGTCGAAATTAGTCGAATTTAGCAACGACTCGTGATTATATTGAGGACAACATATCTCTATTTTAAAAAAAGGATAAAGGATACACACGTAACTTTAAAAGCGGGCAATAAATTCTCATGATATGTAACATTTTGGTATATAACTTTTAAATTGTGACATGTTGGAAGACATATCACACACCGACGAAAAATATCAGGACATATTTTTATCTGTTTTATTTTTCCCAGATACATTTGACAAAAAGTTTAAAAATCGATTCAAATTTACGTCCAATTTAAAAATAATATACACTCTTGTCTAAAAATATTGAGAACAAAAATAATAACAAAACTTTCCAAAGAAGGTATTTAATTTAGTGCTTTAAATTAATCATCTTTCTCTGTTTTCAGATAAAAAGATTTTTCCCATGCATCTCTTCCAGTGTTGGATAGTAACTCGTTACAAGTGGCTAAGTTACGGAAAAAGATAAGTAACTTGTATCTTTTGCAGTAACTTAGTCACTTTTTTAAAAAAGTAACTGTAACATAAATTAATTACTTTTTAAAAAAAGTAACTGTAACGTAACTTAATTACTTTTTTAAAAAAGCAACTGTCACGTGACTTAGTTACTATTTTTGCAGTAACTTGTAACTTTAATTTTAGTTACTTTTGAGTTACTTTGTCTTTTTTTTTATAATTCATTGAGCAATCCATTTCATTGTTATGAACAAATTAAGTGAACAATTTTCCAAAAATCGCAATTTACGATTTAAAATTTTTTTGCTAAAACTTTTAAATTATTGCGGGAGTGATTTTTAATTACAAAACCTCTAAGAAATTAACAATAACTATTGTTATATTATAAAAATTTTTTATTATATTTCTTCAAGTACAAAAATTACAATTTTTATCAACAAACGGGAAATTTGGCATTTTATAGCGTAGAAAAAATTTTTTTTTATTCTGCAACTGCTTTATAGTGTGTTGGGAGTGGCAGTTAGCCATAAAACTTAATTAAATTACGCCAAAATTTCCCATTTGTTTACAAAAATTATAAACGTTATGATTAACAAATATAACATATTTAACATTTATTTTTTTAAACATATTTTAATACATTTTAAACAATATCTGTAGCAATTAAAGTAGTTACACAATATTCGTTTCTGGAAAAAACGCAAATTGAAATGCACTCATCTCTCGTAAAGTGGCCGGCCTCGGGAGTAGACGGCCACTTAGTGAGCGCTATTAAAATCCAGTTTGAACCGGATTTAAAGCGACGAGCGAGCACTCTTATGTCAACACTCAGGACCGCATACATAGTCTCTAAACGTACAAAAGTATATGCCCATGGAGTCGCGATGTAAACAACTTTTGGCGGCCCTGACTGTTCGAGCAATGGCCTTCAGTGTAGAGCGTCAAGGGACGCTCAGGGGAGGAGACAGAAGCAGTTAAGCGTGAACAAGCGTGAAGCCGGCCAGCGAATAAGCGGCCACTTTATGCGAGATGAGTGTATATTGTTAGAAAAATTATTTTTAACTACAGGTATTACTAATTTTTCTTAAGTTTTTGACTAACAACTACTCTCAATGCACCACAAAGCAGTTGCAGCATAAAAAACAATTTTTTTCTATGCAAAAATGCCAAAATTTCCAATTTTTTAATCGCATTTGTTTATCAGAATTATAAATGTCGTATTTTAACAAATATAATTGCTACAAATATTCTTAAAAATGATATTTATCAATTTTTAAGAATATTTGTAGCAATTCAAGAGATTAGGGGAAATCCAAATCTGAAAAAAACGCAAATTTAAATATATTGCCCGAAAAATTATTTGTAACAATGGTTATTGTTAATTTCTTAAAGGTTTTGTGACCAGAAATCACTCCCGCAATAATTTAAAACAGTTTTAGCAATAAAGAAATGTTACTCTTAATTGTTATATCATAATGTTATATACATTATGATTTTTGGCAAAGTGTTCACTTAATTTGTTTATAACAATGAAATGAATTACTAACAAATTATTTGTATTCTTTTAGTTTCGCTGAGTTGATTTAAGACGATTTACAATATAGCTACGTCGCTTTTGAAGAATACAAAATTATTTTCTGTAAACCGGCACTTTCTTCATATTTTGATTATAAATATAATTCATAAACAAAAGGAAAATTAAAAAAACATGAACACTGTTCTTTTCGAAATTCATTACTCTTTAATTCGTAAAAGAAAATCTTGAATCGGACAAAAATTGTAAGCTGTAGACTTTTTTGAACGAAAAAAGGACTTTGTTCCCACTGTTTCAAGCCCTGCTCTTAAAAATTAATAAGAGACCCTATTAAGGAGAGATAATTTAAAATTTTTTAAAATTAATATATTGCTGTTCACTTGCCAAAACATATCGCGCACTTTTTATTTTAATTAAACTCCATCTGTTTAAAATTTGTTAAACTGGAAGGGGGGAGGGTCAAATTTAAAGTAACTTTAAAAGGAACTTAAATTACTTCTTCTAATAACTGTAACTGTAACGAGCTACATTTTTAAAAAAGGAACTGTAACTGTAACGAGTTACTTTTTTAAAAAAGGAACTGTAACTGTAACTAGTTAATTTTTATTGCAAAGTAACGTAACTGTAACTAGTTACTTTTAAACAAGTAACTTACCCAACACTGATCTCTTCTGAAACTCTTTTTTTTCCAAATTTTAATATTATATAGTGATAATAGGATTTTCTATGACAAGTATTTGTGTGATCTTAACGTTTAGTACTTATGCCTAGCCCACATTCAAATTTTTATTCAATATAAATTACACTCGTCGTTAAATTATGGGCCACTATATTATGGGCCACCTTCATGGTCGTTCACGCTTCACTGATTCTGTACCCCGCCCCTGAGCGTCCCGCGATGGCCCCGAGCCCGGCCCATAATTTAACGATGAGTGTAGTTGGCATTATTGTAGGACTTATCCGAAAGTTTAATTATCACCACAGAAGAGTGAATTGTGTTTAAATCAGGGTGTCTAGCGTTTCTCCTTTAAAAAATTCCGGAACTTTTCCAGATTTTCCGGGTAAAAAATAAATTTTTCCAGGCATAATTTTTTAATTATTACCACAAACTTTCATGGAAAAAATATTTTTTTCTTGAACCTGTACGATAGAAATAATTTATGCAACTAAATCAATCATATAAAATGTACATTATACGATTTATGAAATTCTTGAGTTCAGCTAACTGTATTTATCTGTATAAGCTCAATAAACTATTTTTTAAGAAAATACTCTCTAAGAAGAATTAGTAGTTTTCTACTAATAAGTCGTTTATCAATTGATCATGGCAAAAATATTTTAGAAAACAAAATCATATGGAAACTGTAGTATCTATGGATAGCACGGCAGTGTCGAGCGCGAAGAGACATTACGGAAAGGGACGAGAGACAGTGTTGACAGTTCTTGAGATCTCGTGTAATAAGGTGGACGTATGTATTCCGGAATTAATTAATCGTCGGTGATAATAAATGACAGTCATTCGGAATCATTGAGTCTTTACTGTGGTACACCTTCCCTTTTAAAGCTATTGAACAAACTTTGAAAAAAAGTTTCTAAAATCATATAGAAACTTTGATAAAAGTTTCTAAAAATTATAGGAAGGTGGATGGAGATCGGTAGAGGGCGTGATGGTGTGTGGTCGTGAGAGGGATAGCTCCGTTATTTTAAGTAAATTGTGGTGAACGTAGATTGTTTTGTAATACGAGAAGCCAAAATTTTCATTAAACAAAGTGTGGTGAGTGCTTGCCCTTGTGAAAAGAAAGACCAACTTAATACCATTTTAAGACCAGTTTCAAACCACGTTTGGCCTTTTTCTGGTCTTTTCCCTTCAGCCTATACCTGCATCACTTTTAGGGCATTGAAATAGATACTAATATCTCTCTCTCTCTCTCTTTGAAGTAAGGATAGCTGTCTGTATAAACAGACTAGCTATACCTAAAAGTCAGATCTAGAGGCTTCAACTCTGTCCCACAATTTCTGAATCTCTTTCTGTGGAAACTTACAAGAAAGTGATGACCCTAATAATGATGGGATATTGGGGGTTTAAATTGCTGGCGGGTACAAAAGGACTGTGGTCTTCTGGGGACCAGAAAAGATCAGTTTAAGACCACTTTAAGACAGGCCTTTACCTGCCTACACTGTAGTCTTAAGTTGGTCTTTCTTTTCACGAGGGTGGAGTAGAAAATAAAGTGTGGATAAGTAAAACCTGAGAAAAGAAAGGTAAGCGAAGTTTGGCGTCATTATTCGAGGTTAGGAAGCGTGGCTGGAAGCGTCGAACGTGAGGCATGACGGGAAAAGGAGGGAGGGGGAGAAAGGAAACGCGGCAGACGACCCGAAGCAACGAAAATTGATTCCGAGAAAAGTGACTTTCGGAGGCTCCAGCACCTCGGACGAGGTAGCGATTAAAGCTTTGGAATTCGAGGTAGGGAAATTGAGGGAAGAGAAACGCGCTATGAGTAAACAAATCGAAGAATTAACGGCTAAAGACATTGAAAAAGAAGTCAGAATGAAAGACCTAGAAGAGAAAATGATGAAAATGGAGGAGGGCATTAAACGCGATTGGGATCGCCTCGGTCCGGGGTGGTGGTGGCCTAAGGAGCGGCTCGGGCCCGTCGAGCGAGCGGAGCGAAGGGGAGGAGTGGGAAGAAAGTCAGAGTAGTACAGCGGGATCCGCGTGGAGCCTGAACTCGGCGGCGAGTTGCCTAAGCGAGAGAGAGGTGGGAATGGTGAAAAGATTGATCGCTAACAGTAAAAGAGCGAATAGAAGAGAAAACATTGTTTTGAAGGGCGCGAACGTGGGAAAAGGAAATGTCAAAGAATGGATAAGCAAATTCATTAACGATAGATTGGAGGTGAGGGCTTCTTTCACGGAAGCGTGGAAAGCGGGGCCGGTGGTGGTAGCGAAGTGCGCAACAATAGAAAGTAAAAAAGAAATCATGAACAAAGCAAAGCTAAAGGGAAGCAAAATTTTTATAGAGCAGGATCTTTCATATGAAGAGAGAAAAACGCAAGAGAAAATTAGTCGATGGGTAAAAAGTCAAAAAGAAAATGGGATGAATGTAATGGCAGGTTTAGGCAGGGTTCAAATCGGAGGGGAATGAAAAAAATGGGAGGATGTGGAAGGGGAGATAGGCGATGCGATTGCGAATCCAAATTTTTAATTAAATGGGAATGGTTAGAGGGAAAGAAGAAGAGAAAAAAGGGCAAATGTAAAGATAAAAAGAAGAAAGAGGAGGAAGAGGGTAGAAAGGTAGAATGCACAGCAACAAATGTACCGAATGGGTGGCAAGCTTTATTTTGGAATATAGCGGGTATATGGAACAAAGACGAGATGAGACGGACAGGTCACGGCGAGGAAGATTGAAGTCTTCAGAGGACTCATAGTGCACCAAGTCTTTCATTCAACAATTCAACGAGTCGTGAGTCTGATTTTGCCAAATTGGCTGAAGTTTGTCAGGTATTGTCACTACAGGTTCGAAGCGATCAAATTATATTAATGAAAAAAAAGTACCTGAATTTGATCCTGAAATAAAAAATTTCTCTGCCAGTGATTGGGTGCAAAAGGTTGATATGTGCGGGGAAATGTACGACTGGGATAATAAAACAAAGTTATATCTGGCTATCTTGAAGCTGAAGGGAAATGTAAAACTTTGGCATGACAGATTGCAAAATTCATTGTTAACTTGGGAGGTCTTTTCCTTAGCAATAGACAGTTTCCTGGGAAAGAAAGTTTTGGAAAATTAATGGAAGACGCGGCTTTTTATAAAAACACACCTGGTCAAGATCTTCAGGCATACTGCTTTGCGAAATTAGGAAAGATTAATAAACTAAAACTAGAACTTTCCGAGGATAAAATGGTTGATTTAATTGCTCAGGGTATTCACGACGAGTCTATTCGTACAATTGTCTTAGCAGCTCGCAATAAGACCGTTGCAAATTTAAATACATTTTGTCGGACATACATAGTTCCAGATTTGTACTCTCAAAATTATATAAAAAGAAACTTTTATTTAGAAATGCATATATTTTTGTCTACAACTTTTTCTTCTATGACTGACTGTTTTCGAAAAAAATGCGAAAAAGTATGCCACAAATAAAGCTACTCCAAGTACTCTAGTAGAGTATAGTCTAGGAGTCTTCCATAAAGCACGTAGCACTTTTTTGCTTTTAGTCTATCTGTGTCCCTCCCTGTTTCCTGAGTATTCTTGTCCAAGCGCTACCAAGAGGTACTAATACTAATGTAGTAATGTAGTTGTACTGAGCAGATGTTCTTCTAAAATCTAAAGGACCCATGATCCCAGCCCACAGTCAACCACCCAGCCACATACCTGACGCAGTTCGCTTTCGGATATCGGACAAGTCAAAACAAATTTTCATGTCAGAATGTCTTCTGCCCGTCTATTACGTGAAAAATTTATTTACTTGGATATTACTGGAATAAAATAACTGGAAATAAATTGCCATCAAATAAATACGTTTTAAGTGTATTATTTTTCAATCTTCGTGAGGTGAAGATAAGTTTACGCGAAAGTGCCAGACTAGCATTGCAGGAGGTTATTATTTTTTGGGAAAAAGCACGAATTC
>JBAGKK010037728.1:0-10667 GCA_037177015.1 Euceroptres primus | reverse complement strand
CGTCCTCGACATCTTCCGCTTCTTGCTCCTCGAAGTAACGATGGAGAAAGAGCTATCGTTGTCTTCTTCTCCCTCCATTGGCTCGGCGGGCGATTTGGTGCTCTGTGACATGACTGTCACAGAGCGCAGGCGCAGGTTGCTTGATTTCTCGTGTGAGGCTGCTTCGGTGCGTACACGTCGGCGGTCGGAACGAGACTCAGTCTCCTTTTGAGACCAAGTACGTGGTAGTAGGTTGCTTTTATAGTTTGGGCATCTGGCCTCCCTACTGCCGGCCTCCGACACTTCCGGCACGCGGTGCTTCCTGATTCTTACGATCTTCGACCTGCTGACCCAATCGAATGGGTTTTTCTCCTACCCTTCAGTCGATTGTACGTGCGCTTTTTTCTCTTGCATGCAAATCTTTGGCGCTATTTTCTCCCGCCAAGTAATTTTTCTCCCGCATTTTGTGCAAATTAGTCAATTGTTAAAACAATTAATAAATAACTCAAACTAAATCGCCGACCTTTCATATTAATTTCTTAGGTTGCAGTGTTATAAAAATACCATTAATTCAAAATATTTTGAGATAAAAAATTATTTTAACAAATAAAAATTGTTTAAACAATGAATTTTAACAAATAAACATTATTAAAACAATTAAAAATAACTTGAATATATACGTTGACTCATTATATTAATTAGCTTGTAGGATTCAGAAAACACCCTCAATTTACAAAATTTGTGAAGAAATAAATAATTTAATCAAATAAAAATGGTTTAAACAATAACAAATCACTTAAAAAATAACTAATATAGTAAGATTTATCTACTAATGTGGGCCTGTGATAAAGAAATGGGGAAAAAGTGATAATTAATGTCAATATTCCGCCAAACTATGATTACCCTGCTATGGGGGTGGCTTTTGGGGCAGCATAAAAGGGGTTTAGGAGGGTTGAAATCAAAAATCAATGACGGATTCATATTCCTTGAAGAGTTTCCATCTATTGATATAAGTTACATCCTATGGTTAATTATACAATTTCTCGTTTTAAAAAACATTTATAAAAATTTGTTCTTTTCCCCATATTAATCATATGGGAAACTTCAAGGATTTAGCGACACATGTTAATATTCAATTTTTGAAAAAAATACGCCTTCACTTTTTTTTGGAACCTCACAAGAAATCGATTAATTTTGACCTCCAGTCCTACATTTTTGTTTTTGAAACACCCCAGTCTACACATACTTAGCCGTAATGCTAATGATCATAAAATACACATATTACAGTTTTGAGAATGACAATAAAAATCTGTTGTTCTTTTTAGAATGACATTGAGACCTGGTTATAAATGTTTAAATGAATTGAAAAGTATCTGCTTTTAATTGTTTAATTAATTAAAATTAGATATTTTTCATGAGATAAGTCATCCGTCAGAACCAAATCTTAATGTCATTCTTAAAACTGTAATATGTGTATTTTGAGAACTTCGACTTTTGTGGATTGAATGAACAGCAAGCATTGCATTGGTACACCGCATCCTTTGCTTTAAGTGCACCTACCAATGACCTAGAGCTTTTAAAGGTCCCCACAGACCAAAAAGAGACCCATATACGAGCTGCATTTGACCAATTTTCCACCCATCAGTGCTATTTATGAGAAAAATTAGTGGCCCTTGTCCTGTTTGATGAAACTCTCTCATCACGGGCATATACCGACATCATTTCTTAATGAGGACCCAGTAGCATGACCTAGCACTGCTGACTTCTGTAAGGGTTTGTTCATGGTCAAGAGTCTGAAGGTTGTAAGAGACACTGCTGAAATGGGTGTCGCACTTATTAAGAACTTTTTGCTGAACAAAAATTAACCATAGATGAAGTTCAGCGCCAGTATTTGCCACTTTTTGTCGATAAACATCGTAAAATGTTGGATAAGTATGACAAAGAAAAATAAAACTGATAGAAATTAGGACAAGGTCCGTTGTCAAAGCTGGGGCATTATTTATGAAGTGATACCACCTAAAAATCGAAAGTATTTAGATCATGTTCAAATTTACATATATTGTAGTGCTATTGGTCCTTAAGTCACAGTGTTTTTAGGACGTTAGAGCAACGAGTTGCTTAATGGCAGGGGCCCAAATTTTCAGCTTTTGGCTATGCACGCCAAGGTTAAAGTGTAAATAACTCAGCTTAGACTTCCTCGATTTAAAAAAATTATGGGTGTTTTGGAAAGTTCTTTTTATGCACTTTTAGATAATATTACTTGATTTATTTTAAATCGAAGTTTAGCCCCGATTTACCAAAATAAAAAATTAAAATCGATTTTTGACAAATTCCGACATCATCGATTTTTAAAAATAATCTTCAGAAAAAGTAAAATTTTTCCCCTTCAAAACCCTGTATTGACCAAAATGGGGAAGCTTTCCATTTTTAAGAAATAAGCTTTTGCAAGAGTGGATGCCCCCAACGCACGGTGTTTCGCTGCTAGCACGCCTGTGAGTGTATTTTATATCGTTTAAATACTCAAAAGTGTTGAACAGTAGAATCGCTTGTTATTTGATAAAAAAGAAATATGTACACTGTTTAAATTAAATTTCAGCATAATAATATAATATGTTACAATGCACAATGCCTCTTCCATAGTTATTTAGATTGAAACATTCAAAAGCATTTCCTTCGGCTATACAATGGGAACTTTTTTTTAGAGCACTGTTTACGCTATAATTTGTTACTGACATCCTCTACTTTCACTGAAAGTGTACTTATCTTCTTTTATTAATCACATCATCTGGTATGTGATCCTACCTGATATACTTTACATTTATCATGACATCGCCTAGTGTCTGATTTGATCGATGTTGTGACCTATTTCAAAAGCTTACTCATGAAAAAAGGTTCAGATTTGAGAAATATTTCCAAAAATTAACTAGAAAAATTGCCTGCTAATGTTCAATTTAATGCAAAACTGTGTTGGGCTTGCAAAAAAGAATTGCTGTTGCTCCCAGAAAAGCAATTAAATAGACCAAATCCAAAAGTAGGGGGGAGGGGAAATCAGCTACCGAAACCTAAGAATTATTAAATCTTTTTATGAAGATGATGAAAATAGTCGTTTCTTACCTGGTATGAAGGACTTCGTGTCGGTAAAAATGGAAGATGGGAAACGCAAACATATTCAGAAAAGACTGATACTTTGTAATCTTTCTGAATTGTAAGAAAAATTTAAAATGCAATATCCTGATATTAAAATTGGTTTTTCTAAATTTGCTCAAGTTCGACCTCCTCACTGCGTTCTCGCTGGAGCTAGTCGCACATACACTGTTTATATTTGTGTACATAATGAGAACGTAAATCTAATGCTGAATGAGATAGATTTAGAAAATCTAACTGAAGGTACTGATTTACCTCTTAATACTTATAAAGACTGTTTGCAATGCATAATGTGCAGTGTTCCTACTTGCCACATTAATGAATTTGAGTCGTGTCCAGATGAAAGAAGTGATTAAAAATCATCTCAAAATAGTATTTGACAAACATTTCATTGAAAAGGTGGAATTTCAGGTTTCGCAGGAGACTAATAGATGTACTCTGAAGACTCAGGTTGCAAACAGCGATGCATTTATTGACAACCTTTGCGATCGTTTGGTGAAACTTAAAACGCACGATTTTATCGCGAAAGAACAATCTTTATTTCTCAAGGAACTCAAACAAAATTTACAACCAGGACAATTTCTTATAATGTTCGATTTTGCTCAAAACTTTGCATACGTAGTTCAAAATTCTGCTTAAACCCACTTTTGGAACATCGATCAGTGTTCGATTTTCATGTGTATTTGTGTGTATTTTAAAGTAATGGGAGAACTAAAACATCGTAACATAGCTTTAATATCCGATAATTTGAGCCACGATACAGCCGCAGTTTATGAAGTATCAGAAGATCGTCATGAATTAATTGAAAATTCTTTTTTCATTGACTTTTCATCGTCATTTAGGAATTTTCATCCTTTATGGTAAAAAAATGTACATGCATACATAATTTAGTTACATAATTCATATTATTCCTATATAATTCATATTATTCCGACTGAAAGTGGTTCGTACGGCCCTGACTGTTTGTGTTCAGAGGCGCTCAAGGATAGTCTCCATTTAACTAAGGCAATGCCCAAAATCTGAGTTAAATGGAAGTTTGAGTGGATTACTTAGTTTGACCGTACCGTAGCAACCAAGTAGCAACAGAGCGAGCAGTATCAATTTGCCTTTTACATTTATTTTTGAAAACACGTTGAAAATTCTTTTTTCATTGATTTTTCATCGTCATTTAAGAATTTTCATCCTTTATGGTAAAAAAATGTACATGCATACATAATTCAGTTACATAATTCATATTATTCCTATATAATTCATATTATTCCGACTGAAAGTGGTTCGTACGGCCCTGACTGTTTGTGTTCAGAGGCGCTCAAGGATAGCCTCCATTTAACTAAGGCAATGCCCAAAATCTGAGTTAAATGGAAGTTTGAGTGGATTAATTAGTTTGACCTGAGTATTTTGTTAAACATATTTCCTGATTTTAGAATGTGTCGAATGATCCATATTTAAAAGAATATCGTATATTTTATACAGAGACATGGTTTAATATCTTCAGAACTTTACCTGATGTTTTGCAAAAATTTTCCACAGCAGCGATTGCATCTTCAGTGTCACCGAAACCTTGATTTTCAAGTGCTGCATTATCTATGATCAGCGGCTGAAAAGAGGAAGTTTCTCCTTCAGCTTCTTCAGTACACAATATCTTATTTCTGGGAGGCTGAGAACTAGAAACACCTTTATTTAAATTTACTGTAACTGAATCCGCATTATAGCCGACACGATAAGAGCGAACATTCTTTTTACAAACTTTTGTAGAAGAACGACTTACACTTGACGGTATCTGGAAACAAAAGAGAAACACAAATTAACTTTTTAAGTTTATAATCTTAGATTTGATTCCACATTAAATTTTATATAGATATTAAGAAACTAAGATGGTGAACCAATCTATTGGATAATGCAATCACGATTGCGATTTGACATTTTTGATGGTAAATTTCTGTTTCTTTCTTCTAACCTGTTTCTTTCTCTACTTTATTTAGAGTATATTCGACGTTTTGAATTGATTCTTAATCCCGCTTCAGGAACTTGAATAGCAATAAAATTGTATAGTAAGTAACAACAATATCTAATTTAAAAAAAAAAAAAGGTTATAGACAGAACAGAAGAACATTGACTGATTTTATTTTCACTTTCACTTTTTGTCGCACGTACTCAAAATAAAGAAGACTTTAAGGACAAGTAAGGGCCTCGACTGCACGCATTACTGCGGGCTAGCAGAAAAGTTCTATTATAATGGCTCTACAGACAGGGCCCCAACTTGTCTTTATGGGAGGTTACAGATGAAGGTTAGAGCTATCACTTGACCTCAAGTAGAAGATTCTACCAAATCTCATTCCTTTTTTACGGAAACTCATATATAACCAAAAACACGTTTTTTTGGGGTTTTTGATCCATTTTTTTTTCTTAAAAACTTAACGTGATAGGGCGTTTCTGTAGACGGATGCTTAATCTGCCTCCAAAAATTTAATAAAACACCCAAATTCATTCAAAGTCCAATAAAAAAGGTTGTAAATGTTGGACAGTGTTATTTAAATATTAAATTAAGTTTAGCAAATTTTAAATAACAACCCAAAACTATTTTCACTTTTTAGAGGTCGAAACAGTTATTTTATATTTTCTAAGGATTTTACAAATAATGAAGACTAAAAAAACGAGTCCATTTTTAAAAACAAAGAAAACTAAACATTGCACGTTTTTTCTCATTTTTTTATTTTTCTCGAGAAAGATTGTTTGGAACGAAGAACTCCTTCAAAATAAAAGTTGTATTTTTGATCCTCATCAACATACTCTTAATAATTTTTCGACACGACCGATATTCGTGGAATAAATCGTGTTCTTTTTGTGGGAGTGGGGGGGTTCACTTATTTTGGCTTTGCGGAGCAACAATAGTAGACCGAATCCATTTCAAATCAGGCAGGTTCTACACTTGAAGTCGCAGAATCCTTTGGGGATAAAATATGTTGTTTTTTAGAGAAAATTAGGCGATACATATTTTTGCGATTTGTGAAAAAAAAATTTTCGACGAAGTTATGAGTATTTGAATTTTTTTCTGTTTAAAAAACCCAAATTTTTTCTTTAAACTTTTATAACTTTTAATCTAATTGAGATATTTAAGATTTCTTCTCAGACACTGGTATCGTTTATCGTATTCTTTCGAAATCCGCCAGAAAATTTTTTTAAATGTTCAAAGTAACAAAATGGCAGCGGATTTTCTGAAAATATTTCTAATCGATTTTCTCAAAAAAACGCACACTTATATTTTTTGCAATTTTTCATTGAATTTGTACTATCATAGGGAATAAATCTTGTGAGTTTTATGCGGGGTAAATAGCTTTTGTGGACAGGAGAATTTTTTTCATAAAATCGAATTTTCGCATTTCTCTCGCAAGCAACGACAGATACAAAAAAATGTTAAGAAAATATTTTGTACAGTTAAAAAAGTTATATAAAAAGTTCTTTCACTCATTTATGATATTTGTCACCATTTCCGAGAAAAATAAAAAAATTTAATTTTCATGCACAAAAAAATTTTCTTGACTCCTGGTTTATGGAAATACCCACCTTTTTATTTTGTTAAATATTTTTTAAAAATGTACGTTTATATAAAAAAGACTTCCTGTGAGTTTCACGTGGGCTAAACAATGTTTATAGTTAGAAAATTACTTTTCATAAAATCGAATTTTTAAATTTTTTGCGGATACAATTTTAGTTTAAAGAATAATGTCAAGACAAGAAATTGTTTGCCTAAAAAGTTTTTATATTCAATATATTTCACATTATCACATATCACCTTCATCAATCTCCATCTTTCACACATGACATTTTTGTATTCTCGGGATGGACGTACCTTTTTCTACTCTCGCGTTTTCATTCGTCGAAAATTTTTTAAACCTTGTGTAGAGAGTAAAATTAGTTTAACAGCAGGAACGTACTTTTGCACTTCAGTCACGGCAGTTTTAGCATCGGTGATGGCTTCCAAGTGTGAATGTTTTAGATTGTAATCAGTAGCAAAATATTTTACAATTTCTCCGATTTCATCACAAGCTCTTTTTCCGTGACATAACTTGCATTCTTCAAGAACGCATTTTTCTGACGCAGAAGAACACATTATAACCGAAAATACTTCGTGACGAATCTTTTCTAAGTTCGAAGACTTTTCATTTCTCAAGTTTTGGAGAGCGATTAGACAGAGTTCACACAGTAAATGCAGACGCACACTTCCCTTGGAGGATCGATGATAACCCATTTTGGGCGCAGTGAATAAAATTTAGATCTTCCAATGATTGCCAATGGGTTTTTTTCTACAAAAATAATAATAAACGCCTTTGTCCTTTTTCATTTTCCGTGCTTCATACACCATATACTTTGTAACTAAAAATTTCGAAAGGATATCATTTGTTGAAAGATCACCAGGTAACAACGTTAGAAGGCGTATCTTTTCTGATTTTGTTTTACAATTCACCAAACCTAATCCAAAGTTCTTTATAAATTGACCAGACAAATTGTCTTTTGGAAGCTGAGTGTCATAAACTTCTGACAGTTAACTTGTTGTTGCTTCAGAAAACTCATCTACAAGTTGTTTTCGCTTTCTATTAGCGTAGACCTTTTTTCACTTTCTGGTACATTTAATTCCGTACGAAAAGGTGAAACGTTCAGATGCAGCCGAACAATTTCTAACGATATATCAGGTTGATCCGGATCATCTTGCTCGTACTTTACTACGTTAAGATCAACATTTTCGTTACCTACGTTATTAATATCATCTTCTATTGCAACATTTGAGGGCACACCAAATCTAGATGTAAAACGTGAATAACAATTTTTGCAAACACAAACGTGCGGTTCAATATTCCAGTTGGGAAACAGCGGTTGCAGCAGAGCAGCTAATTCTTGTAACTGTACAAATCTGTTATTAACAATATTATAAATTTCTTTTCGGTGTACAGTTTCAAAATCAGGACACACTTGTCATTTGGCATTTAAATTTATTCTGCGAGTTTTGCCCATTACTGTGAATCTGAATTTTCATAGAGACACTCACGCTAACTTAGACTTTAAAATCGACTACTAACATTAAAAATAAATCAAATGTATGGAAACCTTCGGCATTTAAGATACAGTGAAATGTCACAGAATGATAAAAAAAATGAATAAAGACATTTTTAAATTTCAATTGTTTATTTATATATAAAATTTGAAAAACAAATTTCTTTGAAAGGGGGCAAACCCCAACTTTTTTATTTTTTAAAATATTTTTAAAAAATTATTGTTCATATAAATAAAATATCCTATAAGTTTTATGCAGGCTAAACCATTTATGTAGTCAAGAAAATTTTTTTGTTTACGAAAACTGAATTTTTTTAAATTTTCTCGGAAATGGTGCAAAATATCATAAATGAGTAAAAGAACTTTTTGTAGAACTTTCTTAACTGTGCAAATTATTTTCTTAACATTTTTTCGTATCTGTAGTTGTTTGCGAGAAAAATGCGAAAATTCGATTTTATGAAAAAAAATTGTCATGTCCATAAAAGTTATTTAGCCCGCATAAAACTCAAAAGATATCTTCTCTATAAGAGTAAAAATTCAACAAAAAATTTTCAAAAAATATAAGTGTTGGTTTTTTGAGAGAATCGACTATAAATATTTTCAGAAAAAACCCCGGAATTTTGTTAATTTTGAACATTTTCTCAATTTTCTAGCGGATTTCGAAAGAAGAGGATAAACGCTACCAGAATCTGGCAAGAAATCTTAAATATCTCAGTTAGGTCAAAAGTTATAGAAGTTTAAAGAAAAAATTTGGGTTTTTTTTGAAAAATAAAGCAAAAAATTCAAATACCCATAACTTCGTAGACATTTTTTTTACAAATCGCAAAAATACATACCGCCTACTTTCCTCTAAAAAACAACATATTTTGTCTCCGAGAGATTCTGCGACTTCAAGTGTAGAACCTCCCGGATTTGAAATGGATTCGGTCAGTATATTATGCGCTTTGGCAGCTTTGCTTCTGGATTTAAAAACTTGAAGTAGTTTTGAGTTGCTTCGTCATCAAAAAAATTGTATGGAAGGTACTTCCTGAAAACCTAATTTATAGTTTTTGTATTCAACCGACCTTGACTGAAGTTCTATAGGATATGGTCAAATTGAACTGAATTTAACTTAAATTTGAAATCGTGACCTGTTTATTTAAAATGAATATTGCTTTTTTTAAATTCGTAATAAGTCGACACTTAAGTTTCAAATCGCATTTGAAATTGCAAGTTTTTGTGATTTTTAAAAAATTTATTTGTTTAATAAGTTAAAAAATTATAAGAATTTTTTTATATATTCATGAACTTCTTTAAAGTAAAGTCAGTGTAGTCAAATTTTCAAGAATCACGTGTGAAGTTATGAGTTATGCCATCCCAAATTTTATATTTCTACTCGTAATACAACAATTTTAAAGAAAATATATCTTCTTATATGAATCATAGACCTTGAAATTTTGTGTGCATTGGATTTATTCTAAGCAAAGTCGCTTTTCATTTCAGAATAAAGAAATTCGTTCAGGAAACGTATTTTCAATTTCTTGAAAATTAAGACGTCAAAAACTCGAATTTTGTAGGTACTTATTCATTTTTTTAGTAATAATGATGTTTGTGGAAAAAGTTGAATTTTAAAAACAGGAATTAAATAATTTTTCCAATTAAAAATAATTAAATTCTTGAAAAAACTAACATATTTTAAAGAATCAGTGTCAGAGATTGTGCAAAAAGCTTTCAAAGTATTAAACAAATTTTTAATGCATAGTATAGATTTTTGAAATAATAATAGAAGCATTTTGAAGTTGTACAAATAAAAAATCGAATTTAAAGACAACAGTCTCATGTAAATTTCAATGGTTTCTGTAATTTAGATATATTTGTCTACACCGTATACCGTATATAAAATCAGGAACTAAATTTGAAAACAATACATCGTTAAAATTGCAATGATCAATAAATAATTATACATATATCGGTCTGTAACTTTTGGAAATAATAAAGCACATGAAGAAGAATTTATGTCAATTTCACGGTACAAATTGTCTTTATAAAATAAAATCAATCCGATAATTTTTAATTCTTATAGAAGGTCGTTAAACTTATTTGTATAATTTTTTAAATCATTAGATCATGCCTACTTAAAAACCTAGAATTACAGTTATTGGAAAACCCATTTAGCTGATATTAAATCTACTCTATAAAAGAGTGCTTCTACCTTTTCATGTATTGACATTTTTATGTAACTTGAATTTCATTAAACTTCGCAAAATTTCTAACGTTTCATATAATTAAGATAATTTTGTTAAATTCGAAAAGTTTAAGGATAGCGAGAAATAGAAAATAATAGATTTTCTAAATTGTGAGGATGGATATTTATTAAATCTTGTGAATTAGAGTTTATTATAAAGGCATAGAGAAAAGAAGACAAAAGGTATATATTTATTCCATATCGGATGGTAAGGATGGAAACTTTTTACATTGACTTCTTCGTCATTTTTCCACGAGAGACATTACCTTTA
>JBAGKK010037717.1:0-10667 GCA_037177015.1 Euceroptres primus | reverse complement strand
AGCTATTTAAGAGAAACAATTTTATCTATAATATAATTAAAATTAAGAGGAGTTAAGCAATAATCGAAAAACAGGTGAATCCAAATTTTAGCATAGTAGTGTATGACACATATATCAATTTCAGTTTGTTTGAAAAAATATACAGACTTTTTTCCAACTGTCTCAAGTTTATGAAAACATTCCCATGAAACTTAACTTCTTTAAACATAATTTGTCAAAAGGACGAAAACATCAACTTCATGAAAACTATAAGGTATCTGCGAATTCAGAAAAGACAAAGTAAGCCCTCTAGCCTAGAGATGCAGAATACAGTACAAGTGAAAAGTCTGGTATGCATACAAGCAACATACCTTTATAATATGCTCTTACAAGTATGTAGGTATGCAGTATGGTACAGGGGTAATCTTATACCGCCTTCGGCGACCCCAATAGGCCAGTCGTGCGACAAACCCCTACTCTCTTATTATCCTCCTATTGCCAACCCGTCTGTATTCTTCGCATTCTGCGTTGTACCTTCTTCTTCACACGTAGAACCAGCCCAGACCCCAAGTAAGTCACACGCAAAATGCAAAGGGAAATGAGATTCAATGACCTATCGCGCTTGCAAATCTGTATTGTTCGCTCCGGGACCGGCGAGCGCCTTAAGAAAGAGAAGAGAAGGGAGATTTCAAAAAAATCGCCGCTGGGAACACAGACATAAAACCGACTAGTGTATTCAAAAATATCTCATTCAGAGATTTTTTCAAAGCTACTCCTTTTTTTACAACTCGTTAGCCTCATTTACTCCCCCGGAACTATCAATCCTCAAGATTCCTTTCAATATTTTCCATACAAGTTATATATTTGAAACATTAAAATGCATTTCTCTGAATTTTACAAAGTTGGATTAATAAATTCCAATTCTTAACAAAGAAAATCCTCTTGGAAGATTTGCATGACGTGTCGGAGTCATTGTTTGCATTGATTTTGTCAATTCATGAAATGATTCTTTGAGATATGTGAATGTCTGGTCTGATAAAAAAAATTTTAATAATAAAACATCACCCTAGAATAGCTTTTCGTAGGATTTCGTAGGATTTTGTTTAATCGTAATAGGCAAATTATTAATCTCGTAAAATCAGGCTGAAAAATTTCTAAAGAAATTTCTCGTAAACTCATGTCTAGGGCGGCCATAAAAAATGGCTGCTATGGTATATTTCGCCGAATAATCTGAAATGCGTGTGCCACGAGGGAGCTAATGCGAGATGATTGTGATTGACTCCGAGGCAGGCGGGAGATAAAAAGTGCTGATAATTCTGGATAGTAATGGGAATGGCTCGTTATGAGGCAGTTTCTGCGCTACCTGGCATGCTATAGACTATAGAGGAAAGGTCTGATCCTCATGGGAAAATGAGGTTGCTTAAATGTCATTTGGTGGGTTTTAGTGCCAAAGAAAGAAGGAAATGAACTTATACTTTACATTAATATTATCGAGTGCATACATCGTCCCCAAATTTAATTTAAAGAGCCTAATTTTATTTTCAAAAGTCTCTTGTTACTCAATATAATATAGGTATGGAGCTGTTCAAGTATTACGTAAGCATTTTGGCTATACACTCATCTCTCGATTGAACAGCCACTATTTAATAAACATCTGAAAATGAAGTTGGGCTCTTTTCACTTTCCACATGATACAATTCATAATAAATCAGGGATCCGAACGAAATTAAGGGCCATTTTTCGATATTTTCCAATTATTTCCATAAATTCAAAACAATTTAGCGAAATATTCGGCCGAATGCGAGAAAGTACTGATATATTATAAAACTACCGAGGCAGAACCTCTAGATTACGAGGCATTTTAGTTTTATACAAAAAAGAACGAAAAGAAACGTAACGAAAGTTTCGTTACGTTTCTTTTCATTTCTGTCGACGTAAAACTTTGATGGCACACAATTTCGACATTGCAGCTCGGTGATTCTATAATGTTGTAGCATTTTCTCACACTCAGCTGAATATTTAGCCAAACTATTTTGAATTTGTAGGAATAATTGGAAAATATCGAAAAATGGCCCTTAATTTCGTTCAGATCCCTGTAATAAATTATAAATTAAAATTCTGGAAAAAAAGCACAATTCTTATAACCAACCCCATGTGCGTGAAGAAGAATATGAAAACTCGTATCGGTTGCCGCGAGGTTTGATGTATACAGATGTAATACCAGCTCGGCCCAAGTGCGCCTGAGACTGAAGAGTAGATACCTTCGCCTTAAACCCCTTATACGCCGTTGATACCCGACGTTTCGCGTAATATATTTCGCTCGCGAGAATGGTACTCGTAGAATTGAAAAATGTATGGAATTAATAGGTATGCGTCTCTATTATCAGGACACAGGTGCTAGCTAATGGTCGGAAATTCCAGTGAAATAAAAAACAGTTACAACTCTAGTGAATATTTCTTGCAGTACATAGTGGACGTTCAATTTCAGAGCTATTTTCATCCAGACTTGAGTAAATATTTACCCTGTTATTTAAACGATTTGTAACTCTGACATTTTTGGAAAAATTCCAGAAACTATTCCCTCTTTTATTAATTTACCAGATTCATCAGCTTGAAAAAATGTTGAAAGAAATTTCCACATTTATTCCACAATCTTTAAGTAAGATTCTACATCATAGATATAGAATACATTTCTTGATGGTTTTCCGTTGGTATTTTTTTAAGAGTTTATCAAAAATGTCACTTCTTAGATTTATTGAAAGGAGGACCAAGTTGAGAATCTCGAAACAGTTAATTTCTAAATGGAAGTGTGTCGCGCTTCAAAAAGTCAAGAAGGTTCAAGTTCAAAGACTCAATTTGCGATTACTACGTCGTGTGAGAGCAGAGAGAGGGAGCAAGAGAGCAGAGATCAGAGAGAGAGGGGGGGGGGAGAGAGTATTAATTCTAATTCTCGAGCAACGTGCCAATCAAACAGAGTGTCTGGCGTGACTATACTACTGAATCATGATTCCATCTGTTTCTCCAAGAGAAGGTAATGGAACTTTAGTAGTGACAGCAGCCTTTCCCAGCAAGACTCTGTTCTATATTCGTGTTATTTATCCTATCCTCTCTTTTTTTTATATACCTTATAATCCGTCATTCCTCAGACCATAAACATTCCTCTGCTCGTAGGAAGAAAAAAAAATGTCATTACACTTGTAAATGTGCCCTAAACTATTCTACTTTATATGCAAGTTATCCATCTCAATCTCAAACCACTGCCTTTTATAATCAACTAGGCAATTTCAGAGGCATTGATTAATAGAAATGTTCTTAAAAAAGTTGTCTCGACTATTACAAGTTATTTTACATGATGGTCTCTTTCGATACCAGTCAATTTTATTTAAAATTTAATTCATGCAAGTACCCAATTTTCTAAAACAGACTGCTTTACTAGACTTTTTGAGAAGGAAGTAAACAAGAACGTTTCTGATTTTAACAACAGAGTTGATTATTTTTCGATTACCAATAAAAAAAAGTCTGAAACAGCTCAGTGACAAAGATTCAATCGAGATTAAAAGTGAGTGAGGGGCAATGTGTTTTAAAGAGAGCGCCTAAATCTCCGGTCTAAAACTCATGCATTCCAATTTCCTCTAATGGTTTATTTTCTTGAAGCTGCGAGTGTCTCTCCATCTCCCATCTATATCTAGGTATTACCTACTCGACGAGGCCACTCTCTCCTTATGTATATACCTGCCCGCACCTTATCGTATGCACGCATCGCGACACGCAATTCAAGTGCAACCTTAAGAGCACGCTTGGACTAACGCATTAGTGTCCTGATGTGCGTATCGTTATTGACTCATCGCCAGGGGAATCGAAATACTCTCTACTTTGCTCCTAGGACTCTATTATTTCTGGCCATAAGCGATTCTTTAGTTTCCAAGTGCTGAAAGTGATGATGAAGCAAACTCGGTAAATAATCCACCCGAGATTCTTTCACACTCCCAACAACTGCGGTTCCATTTCCAGGATTTATATTCAATCCCAAAAGTTCTTTTCCCTTTTTCGGTTTCATTCTCGAATTTAATGAATCTAATAAATTCACTCACCGGTATCCATCGCGACGAGGGTCAGGGTGTATTCAGATACCAATTCTCGATCCAGTGGTCGAAGCAGAAAAATATCTCCTGTGCTGGCATTGATTCTGAAGAGATCGGTGTCGCCTTCTTTTAGGAAATAGCGAACTTGGTCGTTGTAGGGCGGAGTATCGGCGTCAAAGGCTTGGACCTGCAACAATTAATTGTAAATTAGTAACATAAATTAATTCCAATTATAATTTTTATTGCGAGTTGGAGTTGTGATTGGGATTCGAACCTGGATGACGAATCCTCCACCTGGTGGTACCATGTTCTCCATGACATGGGCCAAGTAAGGCGAGTCGAGGAAAACAGGCGCATTATCGTTAATATCCAAGACAGTGATGATTACTTCGGACGTGTCGTCCCGAGAAACTCCTCCGATTTCTGGAGCGCAATCTTCTCCTCGAACCGTAAGACGATATCTTGATTTTCGTTCGAAATTCAAATTCTTCGCGACGCGAATCACTCCACCGTCTTCTGAGATTATAAAATCTCGGTTGTCATCGCCAAGTGTTATGCTGTAGCGAACTCTACCATTCGCACCTTTGTCGCGATCTGTTGCTGATACCTAAGACCATAATTTTTTCAATTTAGTATCGTTTAAAAATTCTATTCAGTTCTGAAAAAAAAAATTCTGGCAGAGTTCCCTATAGTCAATTCCACTCTGATCGTTGGCAAAATATTGGCAAAATACATTCTGAAACTCAATCAACTTTGAAGCAAACTAAAATTAATTAATCTTTGAAGTAAATTAAAAATTGATGTAAAAAAACACTGAAATTAATTAAAGATCAAACATAAAAGGAAATAGTTTGATCCTTGCGACTGGTTTAGATCCGTTTAGTTTTCAATATTTGACCTTCTTTCTGGGGAATGAATAATCGATATGCAATTACTTTCGCAAGTTTCGCGTTGCTGTAAATAAGGAGCGATAAAAACAATTGAATATTTTTACATCGTTTCTCACTCTGAGGAAAAAAATCAGTGACGTTATCACGCCATCTTGATAAGTTTCTCAGGCATGTAAAGAAATGTTTGTTCGCTAATAAATTAGAAATTAAAGAAATTTTATACCGGCTTGGCCACACCCTGCGCGCAAATTACAATTTACCTGCATTTATTGTTTGCAAAAGTTTTTATAGCACAATATTTGAAACAAATACAAAAAATCAACAAACGAAAATAAGAGATGATTGAAAAATGCAAATTTTACCTGAAGGACGCTCGCACCAATGCTCGCATTTTCAGCGACAGTAGCAGAGTACTGTCTCGGATCAAAAATTGGAGAATTATCGTTTTCATCAAGCACAACAACAGTGACTCTGGCTGAAGAAGATTTTGGTGGATCACCTCGGTCCCTGGCAGACACCTGCAGAGTGTAATTTGGCCAGTGTTCCCGGTCCAGAGGTCCGGAAACTCGCAAGAGACCATCGACAGCTCCCAGAGTAAATGGAAGTCCATTTTCTTCCAAAGAATACTCCACATAACCATTGCGTCCCTCGTCACGATCAACGGCTTTAATGGCCATCACCACTGTATTCGATGGCGCATTTTCGATTATTGTAGTCTGATTTGGAGAGATGAACTCTGGAGCCAGGTCGTTTACATCGATAAGGACGATTGTTACCTAGGAACAATGAAAATAGATTTTTAATTTAATCAATTCCAAAACTAATTTTAAAATCAAGAAAAATAAAATTTTACCTGCACTGTGGATGAGAGGGATCGAGCAGGTGGTGGTGGACTATCAGTGGCACCAAGTACCAGATTATATAGAGGCTTTGATTCCCTGTCGAGTAATTTTTTCGTGTAGACAGTTCCATTTGGTGCGATATCAAAATCGTTATTCTCGTCACCACTTGTTATCGCATATATGACTTTTCCATTGTCTCCAGAGTCAAGATCTTGGGCGGTTGCGGATAAAACTGTGGTACCAATGGTGGCGTTCTCCAGAACTTCTGCAGCATAAGGACCTGGCTCGAAAATTGGCGCATTGTCATTGAGGTCCACGACGTTGCAGTAGACCGTGACGGTGGATGACAGAGCAGGAATTCCACCATCCGTGGCCTGAACAACGAGGATGTAATGCTGAACCTGGCAACAGATCAAGAACCTTTTGAAGACGGTGGTCCATGAGATCCAAGAACAAAGAATTAGGAGACGTCATGCTCGCGATCTCGTACTCAATCCTTCATTTATGTCCAATCAAAAGTATTATTGATTGTTTGTTAAAATATAACAAAAAGTAAAAATTAATTTTAAATAGTTTTTTGGTCTTGAATTTAGATGTATCTAAATTTAGAGTACAATTCCATTTTGAAAGTGCACACGTCTGCCTAATGATCTACTAGAGCAATATAAATTACGAAATGTGTAATATTTATTTATAATATTTATAACATATTTATAACATCAAAGAACCTATATTTATTAAATCTTAAAAACAATTTTATGCTAAAGTTCTCGGCTTTATCTGATGCCTATACGTTGTCAATTGATCAGTCGTCAAGTTTTAATAAATTAAGAGCAGATCAAGTATGTGTAGTACGTACATATGTGGTTTGCCGGAGGTAACGTATACTGTCGAGTGCGGCAGACGCGAAGCGTGGGTTTATTGGTATTTTACTGCCAACAAATCCCAAGTACGGTGGCGCTAGGCAAAGTGAAAACACTGTTTTGCTGCGTGCTTAGGTTTCTGCAAAGATATTTCTCTCCTACGTTGGAATCCTTTTTATTAACGCAAGTGAATAACGATCGCTAGCTTGGAACATGGAATTGCGGCAGATTGGTACCACTTCTATAATCGTAACTGACCATCGACCTATAGTCTTTAAGAAAGTAATGTTTCCCTCGCCGATAATTACATTTGAAGTATGGTCGTATCGTACAGTTTCCATGTGTCATTATCCACTCAAATTGACAGATTCCTCGCAATCTTTCTTTAATTATATTGACCTTTGATCAAAACAAAATACTCAACTTTGAACACTTGTTTTTTCTCTTGGATTTATACTAACAATTTATGATACAAAATTAACTTTCAACATGATGTCTGGCTTTTATTTTTTACTTCTATACACTATTCAATTATCTAAGAAAGGAGAAAAAGAAAACTTTGGAAGCAAACTAATTTTGAAATCATATATATTTGAACACACGTGAAAGATTGCAAGACTCTAAGTTATGACAAGTTCCAAATTCGGGAAATTTGATGAATGATTCTCAATTGATTCAATTCTAATTTAACAGTGTGTTAATGGAAACTGAATTGTCCTCCATCCCTGATGTGGTATAGCATTGACTCGTAGGGAATATGAAGCGAGTGAAATTGTGCAATGTCTGAAAAATGTCAACGACAAGACGTAGAGTCGCCTTCACAACTCGCATTAAAATTTGATAAATTTAAATGCCGCTGCTCATAAAACGAGCGTTGTTTAGAGTTTAGATCCGATCTGATGTGTGCCGGTAATGGGCGCAGAGTGTACAATGAAAGGAAAGGATATTATGGCAAATCGCGATATTTGACATATCGCAATAATGAACGGTACCGCGGCTGTCTTTATTCTTCATTGTCCACGGTACATAGGTAGATATGCAACGTTTCTTCGGATCGACATCGTATGCCCGCATCTATGCTGCCAGTGACTTTAAAGGCATTTTATCTCTAAAATGCTTTTAAGGAGATGTGCCAAGCCCAGTTGAATTTTTTTCAAGTACGTCATGAAACGTACATTTTTGTAATTGTAATTTAAATTGCAAAGTTTGAGAAGAGGTCGAAACTTGAGGAATGAAAAATTAAATTAAAAAAACTGTAAAAGATTCGCAAGTCTATGGACAATTGTCTGTAACCTTTAAATTTGATGTCCTAGTTATTTATTGATGTCGGAGGATAAGATTAGGAATAATAAGTTATGAGATACAATTACTTGCGACGAAAACTAAGTCGGACAATAGTTTTGTGCAAAAAATTATAATACAGGCGGTAAATTCGCCTCTAATACATGCGAAATGTCATTCTAACAGAGTGTCTATTTTAAAATTTTAAACATTTTAAAATCTGTCATCCTTATATTTTGTAATATAAAAATTTGAGAATCTCGTATTTTGTTTAAAACTTATTCTAGAATCTAATGAGATTTATAAAAATTATGTAGAAAATATAGAAAAATTGTAATTGGTTCGTAAAGTTTGTCCCAATATTCTCATGTCGCTGATGTAACGGTAAGATTTTCTACTTCGACACAGCCAAAAACGTTTACAAACGATTTTTTAAATGGAAAATGGAAGTTTAATCTTTAAAGGAAGAAGCTAATTCCATGCCCCTTTCTAATTTATAATATTAGCAAAGTTATTTCTTCATTTAAATCAGAAAGTGTGTTCGTACAAATAAAATGTCGCTGGTGTAATGGGCAAGGCTTCTTACAAAATTAGTTTAAATTAATCAAATAATTTATAATTTATAAATATCTCATTTTCAATTATATGAATGTACTCACAAATGTCAACCAAAAAATTCCGCGTACTTTAGTATTAATATCTATTTTTTTTAAATTTTCGCTCGTGTAACGGTCGCTGGTATAACAAAATCAGAAAACCAAATGTGTGAAGTTTGCTGTTTGTGAAGAATATTTAAAATTTATAAATCAATGTTAATCAATTTATCAATGATTTGATGTTTATAACCTGTTATTCTGACATTCAGAATATAGAAATATAACTCAAGAAATGCATAATGGATAAACAAGCTAAGGATTTAAAACTGAAAAAAGATAAGAAGAGGTTATCGCAAACAAGGAAAGAAAAAAGTGCCAAAAAAGACCTAGAAAATGCAAAATTTTCTGATTTTCGTCAGATGGACGTAGAAACATAACTCGAAATATACACATTAATATTAACATATTAAATAAAGTTACAACTGTAATTGAATTAATACTTCTTATTTTCAGAGATTCATTTAATTTACATACATTTAATAGTTCAGAGATACTAACTTAATAGTTTCATTTAAAAATTCTGCATTAGGTTATTCAGAAATTTAAAAAAATAGTACATTATTCGCCAAGTTTAAACGCAAATTTTGGCGAGAGCGTAGTTTAAATCACGAGGCGAAGCCGAGGGATTTAATCGCTCGAGCCAAAATTTTCGTTTGAACATGGCAAATACAGTGCTTTTCGTCATGAGATCGAGAAAAAGCCAAATGACCTTAAATATACATATTTTTAAAAACACACTCCCGCCAGAAAGTTTGGTACATTTGGATTGACCGTTTGAAAAAACATGCTTCACTTCAAAGCAGAAAATCTGTGCAGAAATGGAGTCTACGACTTTCAAACATGGACTGAAAGTTTAGAAAATTCTGCGTCGGATGCGCTTTTATCTAAATCAATTTAATAAAAAGAGTCGAAAAATATTTGATTTAAAAGTCAGAGGTTTTTTCAGAAAAGTTATCATTTTGAAATCTTACGTTGAACTCTTCACCAAATTTAGAAAAGTGTTCGCAAAAATTTGGCAAAATCATAAAATCAAGAGTAAATCCTACTCTTCAAATCTAGACCGAGAAAATAAATAAATATTTAATAATTGACGAGTAATCATAGAAAATATTTACTCGTGTAATAGAAATTTTTCGGAAACCAAAAGTACAAGATTCGAGAATCGCGTTCAATTTTCATCGTGTTTAACCTCAGATTTCATCGCTTATACTCCCAGCAACGGAGCGCCGTTTTGAGTTAAAAATTTTAAATACCTATAGGTATTTAAAATTTTTAAAAATATGTATTTAAATATGTAAATATTAAATAAATAAGTATATAAATATGTATATAAATATGTATTTAAAATGTTTTAAAATATGTATTTAAATATGTAAATATGTAAATAAATAAATATGTAAACATGTATTTAAAATTTTTAAAAATATGTATTTAAATATGTAAATAAATAAATATGTAAATTTTTAACCCAAAACGGCGCTCCCTTGCAGAGAGTATATGCGATGAAATCTGAGGAAAAACGATGACAATTGAATCCAATCGACGAATCTTGTACTTTTAGTTTCCGAAAAATTTCTAATTACACGAGTAAATATTTTTTATGATTACTCGTCAATTATTGGATATTTATTTATTTTCTTGGTCTAGATTTAAACAGTAAGATTTACTCTTGATTTTATGATTTTGATAAATTTTTGCGAACACTTTTCTAGATTTTGCGAAGAATTGAACGTAAGATTTCAAAATGATAACTTTGATGAAAAAACCTCTGACTTTCAAGTCAAATATTTTTTGACTCATTTATTACATTGATTTAGATATAAGCGCATTCGATGCAGAATTTTCTGAACTTTCAAATAATCCATGTTTCAAAGTTTTAGACTCAATTTTTGCATAGATTTTCTGCATTGAAGTGAAGCATGCTTTTTTAAACGGTCAATCCAAATGTACTCAAACTTTCTGGAGAGCAGTGTTGGGTAGTATCTAGGTACAAGTAACTAAGTTACTTAAAAAGATAAGTTACTTGTATCTTTTGCAGTAACTTAGTTACTTTTAAAAAAAAGTAACTGTAACT
>JBAGKK010037706.1:0-10668 GCA_037177015.1 Euceroptres primus | reverse complement strand
CACATACCGTAAATTGAATTTAATACACATATTAAACCTAATATAAATTTATTAAATTTAATATACAAGTATATTAAAGTTAGTATACAAGTTTATTAAACTTAATATATAAGTATATTGAACTTAAAAAATTTATATTAAAATTAATACAGATTCGTATATTAAATTTAAATGACGGTAAATTAAAAGTGACCTATGATTCCATATATTTTTGGACCACCCAGTCGGTTAAAAGTTTGTGTTATTCTTCTTGCTGAAATTCCATCGAAGTAAGAAAAATGAAAATTATTCAAAATCTGTTGCTCAAAACATTCAAACTGAATTTGAATATTTCAAACCTCTCTAAATCTGCATTAGTCAAATTTTACTAATTCATCAGTGACTCAATTCTATAATTAATAATTTCTGGCTTTAAGCAGTTAGAAAATAATTATTCATTAAAAAAAAAGAATAAATGGTCCTTTTCACAGTATATTAATATAAAATTATACAATGGTATTCAAGTGGAATAAAATAAGAGTTTAATATTGATTGGACTTGAAGAAAATGATTTTAACCGAAGGGTCAACCGCTACTGAATACAGGTGTACACTTGTTCCTGAATTCACCTTGAATTCTTTTGAATACACCTTAAATTATTTCAATTCTTTAGAATTTATTTTGTATTTTTACAATTATTTTTTTTAATTTACCTTGAATTCTTATTTTGAATTCTTTGAATTCTTTGAATTCTTTAGAATTTATTTTGTATTTTTAGAATTATTTTGTTTAATTCACCTTGTATTCTTATTTTGAATTCTTTGAATTCTTTGAATTATTTTGAATTCTTTGAATTATTTTGGATTCTTTTGAATTAATCTTGAATTCTTTGAATTTACCTTGAATTCTTTGAATTCACCTTGAATTCTTTGAATATACCTTGAATTCTTTGAATTCGTCTTAAATTCTTCAAAACCATGTGAAAAATTACAAACATGCATAAAATTATTATTAAATTCTACAAATTCGAAAAGATTTTTTTTAAGGGGTTTAATAGCATGACAATAGATAATAATTTGAGAAATGATTTCAAAGTTTTAAAAAATTGCAAAAAATAACCTTTTTTATTCCGCCTTAATAGTAATTTAATATTTACACTATAATACAATTGCAATCTTATCAAGCTATCTACGTTTCATTAAACTATAATTTAATTAAATGTAGGTACTTTGCAAAGATTCCAATTATATTATAGTGTCAATATTAAGTTACTATTAAGGCGGGATGAAAAAAAGATTATTCTTTTCAATTTTTTAAAATTTCGAAACCATTTTTGAAATTATTATCTATTTACTTGCTATTATATCCTTTTTTAAAAAAATCTTTTCAAATGTGTAGAATTTAAAAATGATTTTATGCATGTTTATAAATTTTCACATATGTTTATGACAAGGTAAGCACAAGATGTATTTAAGTGTTATTGATTTGATCTTTCTGTACCATCGATTTGGAGGCATTTGGTACACCATAAATCTCTTATATAGAAGATCCTCGTGAACACTCTCTATGTGCCTCTTTAAGTCCGACATGTTTCTATTCTTCATCTTTATAATTTTTTCAACTCCTTTTAATTTTTGGCATACAGAATACTTCACAAATTTTTGTCCAGTTTCGTCAGTTCCAAATTCTACAACTTCCTTCAACTTGTCTCCGCGGCTGGTTTTGCTTTTCTTACTTAATGAACTCTCAGCATTTGACACACTATTGTGCTAAGTTAGTTAGTTATTATGATAGTTATAGTTATTATAGTTATTACTATAGTTATAGTTATTATAGTTCTTACTATAGTTATAGTTATTATAGTTATTATTATAGTTAGTTATTATAGTTCTTACATTATTTCCTACTTTTCAGTTTTTGATGTGGTAGGTTCCCCTGTTCTTTTTCTAGTATTTAAATTTTCAGATTCCATTTTATTAATTTTAGGAATGATTTTTTTAAATGTCCTTTTGTATGATAATTTTACATAGGTACTCAAGTGACTGTTCAAAATGCTTTTTCTCTATTTCCCTTGGTTTTCAAACTCTATCTTTTTTATTAATCATTTTTTTGAAAGCTCATCTCAGTTTGTGTGCGTCAGTTCGAAATATTCAAGTGACAGTTGAAATCAAGAGTCTTGCTTGATTGCTCTTGATTTTCTAGAAAAAGACAAGCCAAGAATAAACAGTGGAATGCAAAATTTATCCAACTTCAAGATTTAAAAAAATCAATCATTATCAAGCGAGAATCAAGAAATTCTTGTCTCGACTTGCATTACTAGTAACAGGTGTATACATGTACACAGGAAAAAAGTCTAGTTTATGTCACAGCTTGTTTTCGGTGTTCTCCACGTATAATGCATAAGTCTATCCTTCTTTCTCTGGTCTTAAAAGTGTTACAGCTTGAATTAAGCCCAATCTTTGGCTTGAAACAAGACATTTTTTTATGTGCATCGCCTATCATGAAGATAGCTTATGGTCTTCGATTTTCATACATTGATCAGGATGTAAGTTCTGAAGAACCCAATCGTACCAAGTTGCCTGAGCACATCGCTCTCCTTATCGAAGAGAAAATGCAAGTCAAAGTGGTAACATTGCTTTTATCTAGCATGGGCACTAGTGGGTCCGGGTGACGTAGTTTCTTGGTGAACACTAGAAGTCTTATAAGCAAGGCTCTTATTTGTCAAATCAAAAGCCGATTGGACTTTGGGCGGTCAAAGATTGGATCGAGATCGTGGACAAGAGGAGGTTCTCCGACGTATTAGGTCACAGATATATCGCTGACGTTCGACCGTGAAGATCGTCAAAGAACCCTGCATTGGTAGCTGCCAGAACATGGCCTTTCAACTGGACGCAGATGCAGTCCTTGATGCAGAATCCAAAGCCGTAGCCGTCAAGGAACTTAGGGAAACAGAGGAAAATGTCAAAAATGGCATTGCTGCTCTTAGAAAGCTCTTGGAAGGTGAGTACAAATTTTACAACCCCTTGGATCTTTCTTCTTCGATCCCTTGTCTCAGAAAGAGAAGAACCAATGGAAAAACTTTCTGTTTACTTAAATGGCTTTCACTAATTATATCATACATTAACCCTTTAGTGCCCATTGTGCCATATATGGAGCATTCACTCTTTTCGATTTTCTAGAATTTTCATGCGATAAACTTAAAATTCTGTAGAATAAATATGTGGATTAGATTAAAGTGGACTTTCATGTGATAAACTTAAAATTCTGTAGAATAAATATGTGGATTAGATTAAAGTGGACTTTTCCACATTGGACAAGTTTGGACCACAAGGACACATTGGACCACATTTCGTAAGGGGTTATAAATGATCTTATACTCAATGGAAGCTGAGAATACGAAAAAAATTTTTTAGTTTTGTTGCAAAAATCGCTCAGAAAATGACCGTAGATTAACTCTGAATTTTTTTAGAATTTTTAGTCAACGGATTCTGGATGCGGGCCTTAAAGGGTTAAATATATTTCATACAGTAAATTAGATTTGGGAGGGTGTTTACTTTTGGTATAATGGTGATAACTTCGGAAAATTCAAAATTATTTAAAGCTTTGGAAATAAAAGTTTTACGTGTTTCTAGGTGATGTTAATAATTTAATAATTTATTCAAATTTCATTGAAACTCGTAAAGAAAAATGCAAAAAACTGCAAGAAATTCAACCACAATTACAATTTTTACATTATTAGAATTCATGAATCTAATTTAATATCCAGGTTTTTCATATCTTTTATATTAACTACAAATTCTTTATTCATTTTATTTGAACTTCAAATTATGGGAAAGTACATGGTTTATTAAATTTGTCATTATTTTCGCGGTTTAAACAGCATCTTCCTTAAGAAAGATGTCAGTTCCCTACGTTTCCACTCAGATAATATTCTTATTTTTATCAAAAACAACTTCCAACTCATTTCGATTATTTTTTTCTTTTATCGATACCACATGAAACCTCAATTAATTATGATTCGATACAAAATGTGTATAATTCACTCATAAACTCAAAAAAAATCGTACGAGTACTTAAAGGTGTCCCAAAAAATAGAACAAGTGCAATAGTAGACAATAGAAGCTAAATAATAAATTGTTTTTTTATCTTATTAAATTATAATTATTATAATCTTAACTTTTGTCAAATTAAAAAACGTAATTGTCTCAGACAGAAAATCGTTTTAGATAACCTGTCAATTTCTAATGTTATCTGTCGTTTAGTATTTCAAATTAAGATATTGTAAAAGTCTGCATACATCACCCAGAGGTCCCTATTACGATAAAAAGTCTGGGATAAGAAAACTGAATAATGCTATCGAACTTGGGCTGAAAAATGTTTCCCCTATCACAAATATTTTTCTGCTGTCTCCTGAAAGAAGTTTCAAAAGAATTCTTATCTAAAATCTTTTACTTCTAAACAGGTAGTTTTCAAACTAATAATATGTTTTAGTATTTTCAAAATGAAATTTATTGTTTAAGGAAAATTATATTAATAATTAAACGAACAACTGAATATTAGAATATCTACTAGTGAATTAAAGAACATTAATTAATTTAAAAATATTAATTGATTAAAGAATATTAACTGAGTATAAAGAAACTTAGAGACTGAATAAACTGTTATTAAAAATCGAGTGAATAATGGTATTTCTGTATAAAGAAATTGTTTCCAAGAAAAATTGACCATACTAATTTTCTTTATACTTAATGCAAAGACTTGAGGTTACATGATCTTTTGTATCTCCATAATCGCATTAGAGCTCATGTAATACAAAATTGGGTAGACCAATCTTCGTGTATAGACTCTATTTGCATATTTGCATTACTATGGATTCATCAACCGAAAACGTCTAAAATTGCAAAAGATTAGCCCTTTGACCCAAAAAAGAATTCGTCAGCTATTAGTAATGTAAATTTTGGCCTAAAAATTCTCACTCTTTCTTGTGTTAACTATAACTGAACTCGCTCAAATGGTAATTTTTCATTTGAATTCATACGCTTTTACTTTTCTTTATGAAAAGTCAAAGTGCTTTTTTTAAATGTTCTTAATTTTTTGGATAATAAGTGTTTTAAGTTCAATCTAACAGGTGTTTTTTTGCATAAATGCAAGTAAAAATAGGAGCGTGCTTTAGTCAAGTTTTCGTGATCAAAGTTTCAATCGCTTATCTCTCACAAGGGAGATTTCGCACGTCTCTTACTTAGAAGGTGTACAAGACAAACATTCTGAAGACTGAAGATAATTATAAGTTACTATTCAGCTAATTTTAATAATTGCTAAACATTCTGTGATTAGAAAGACGAACTCATAATTATTACATCGAGATGAAAATAAAATTTATTCATAAAAATAATCGTGTTTGATTTGGACAAAATGAATTCAAATAAAAATGATCGGAATCAATTTTTTTGTTGACCTGTTTTTAATTGGATGAAACCAAATATTTTTTTCTAGTGCATTTAGAAAATTTACCAGTCAATAATTATTAATTTTTTAAAAAAGTGTTAAAAAGACAGAATTGGAAACGTATTAATAGATATGAAATATAATAACATCAGACCTTGTAACCTTATGTAAGACAACACTTTCTTGTGAAAAACATGATTTTGTTTTGTATTTTACCTCAAAATAAAATAAAATGAAAATTGAATTATGTAGATCCTCAATATTTACATTAATCGATATAATATTTCATAATATCAATCATCAATACTTATAAAATAGATAGATATGCATGCGAAGGTCATTTAATGCCACTTTCGGTTATTCTGATAGCATTATCTTAGCAGCTGAGATCAGGAACTGTGCTAAATGCTGCTTCTGGGATTATGCTAATTAAAAAAGCAAAAAAACACTGAAGCTCATTTGTTTCAAATTAATCATAAAAAATGTTTCTAATTTTGATTAACAAAAATAATATATTTAAAGAATATATTTTTTATCTAAATTACTGTTTATATAAAACAATTGTTTTTCTCTCTAGGAATAAATAACTCACTGACTCAATGAACGATAACACACAAAGCAGTGATTCATATTCATACATTATTATTCAAGCAATTGAAATATAAGATAAGCTGTGTTCATTGCAAATTTTAACTTTTTACTATTAATATCACAACTCATTTTCATCAAATTTAACTTTGTATTGTTTAATAACAGTCAGTAACTGTCAACAAGTTATGGTCCTTTATCTGTAAATAATTGAAGATGAAATAAAATGAATAATGGTTCTGAAAATTAGTTTTAGTGAAATTTAAAACATTTTTCTGTTATTTGAAAACGTTTCTTTAAAAAACGAACAATTACTTTGGTAAATTAAAATAATATAAAAATAAAATTAACCCTTTAACGTCTGACGTATACTTTCGATGATTTTTTTAAAAATCAGTTTTAATTTCATTTTAAAAATTCTGAAAAAATTTGAGAAACATTAGTGCATTCTAAAAAAGATTTTTTGAACAAAAATTCATTGAAATTTTTTTTATATTGTCGTTAAAATTTAAAATGTGAATTTTCCAAAACTGTCCATTTTCAACAATTTTCAACCAGAAAAATATCAGGCAGTTAAAAAAAAAATTTTTTTCAGGAAATAGGGGCCGGTTTAAAAGGTTAAAAAAAAAATTCTTTGAATATATCTCTGCTTTAATTACTTCTAAGTTATCACTGAATTAACCCCTAGTTTAGAGGAATTGAAGAACAAATTGTTAAATTTGATTTATAAACAGGAAAATTACCTGAGAAAAATAAATTATGGATTTTCTCTAATGACGTATGTCATAAATTAAAATGTTACAAATTCTAATTTAGCCAACGATCGGAGTTGGCGAAATAATTTATGACTGTGAATATGTTGTTTCTATTTTCATCGTATCAACATTAATCTAATTTGAAATTAATTTATAGTTGCTATAAACATTGACTTTAACAACCGAAAATGATCTTTTGTATCAAAGTTTCGTTTTTGTAATGAAAATGATGTTTTAATATAATCTGAATATAAACATTGACTTTAACAACCGAAAATAATCTTTTATATCAAAATTTCGTTTTTGTAATGAAAATAATGTTTTAGTTCCCTCATAATAGAGAATCAGTAATAAATATCTCGTTGACAAGTATGAGTACTATGTAAGAAAATGTCAACGTTTATTGCAAGATGATTATTTTAAAAATATAATTGATTTTTCAAACAAGTCGTATTTTTTGTTGCTATTTTTGATGTATGTTACTATTTAATTTATATTTAATTTTTTAATTATATTACTTAAATCACGAATTATTTTTATTAAAGAAAAACAGATAAAAAACTCAGTTTTTATTTATTTTTCAATCAAATATTGGATTTACAATAATTGTAATAATTCGTATACGGATTTTTTTTAATGAGGTGTATTTTTTACAAACGAAAGAGAAATTTATTCCAGCTATAACGGGTTGCATATATGCAGGATGTTCGAGCAGAAATTAAAAAATTACCATTTTAACAGGCAGAATACAAAACAAGAGAATAATTTAATACCAATTGATCTCATTTATTTTTCCTGATAAAAGGTGAAAACTATTTTATAATCATGCAAAAAACTATTGTTTTATTCGATAATTATTTATTTAAGTTATCGTTTTTTCAAATAATAATTTTAAGCACTTAAGTACTTTAAAAGTACTTAACTTAAAAAAATACTTTTGAAGACTACAAAACAGTGACTATACAACTTTTTTATTATAACGCAATCATCATTGAAATAAGCGAGCAAGGAAAATAATTGCCCCAATAGATTTAAACTAGTTCCTAAATTATTCTAATTAGATGGCAAATTATTATTCTAATTTCCACACTCAGAAAAAAGTTTGATTAAACCAAATAAATGCCTTGCTATATGGTCAATCAAAGTTTTGGTTGAATTAAACAAAGTTTTAGTAGACTCAATAAAAAATTTAGTTCATTCAACCAAATTCTTTGGTCGATCGATAAATTTATTAGATTAAACCAAACATTATTCAAAACAAATAAATAGTTGTTTGAATCAACCAAAATTTTTTTGAAATAATGAAATATTTGTGTCTTATCAATTTTATTTGATTCGAATAAAATTTTCTTCTGAGTGCATTGTATAAGAAATTTTTCTTATTGCTTTCTTTTATATAATTTCAGAGGATACTACGCTTTACTTCAGGACAGATGACGATTTTCTAAAGATTTTTTTGAGGCCTTGCAAATTTTACCCTGAAAGTGCACATGCTCTAATGAAAAGAATTGCAGAGTTCAAACAGAATAACGCGTCATTATTAGATAATCTCATGCCAGCTGATGAGAAAACAGCATTCCTTGAAAACAATGTAGTGAATGTTTTAAAAGACAGGGACCACAAAAGGCGAAGGGTTCTTATTGTAAATGCAGGAAAGACCTGGGATCCTTCAAAAGTCAGTGCTGATCAAATGTTCCGAATCTTTTACCTTGTTCACGAAGCTGCATTGCTCGAACCTATGATGCAGGTAAAACGAAAAATTGTTACTTATTTTGTGATTGATAAAAAAAAAAAATACCCAGATTTTCGCTCGAATCGTAAAATCTAACTGTACACCACCACTTTTATTATTTCTAGAAGAGTTCGTGTTAGAAGCAAATTGCACATCGAAGAATTGTCTACTCAGACTTAAAAACAGCAATTCTCATTTGTTATGTAACTTTTTTTTATCAATCTGATATTTTATGGAACTTAAACGAAACAGAGGAAATGAGGCAAGTTAGCCGTTTGAGAAAAAAAAAATGTGTTTCGTATGTCAAAATATAAAAACATGATTCTTATATCTATAATCTCAATATCTATCTGTAATTTGGAATGGAGATAAAATTATGTAACGGGAATTGTTGATTTTCTTTGGCTATAACTTGGCTATAACAAAATTTCCTTTGGCTATAACTTGAATCTATTTCTGCGATAATCTCAAATTTTTTCTCATTAATCTTAACTAGTTGTCAAATTCTTTCGATTGCACTTTGTTTCTTGATAAGAACATTAGAAAATATATTTGAGTATTTTATCGTATTTTATCGTCTTTCAATCAGGGATTCTTATCACCATTTTTATGTTGATCTCGATCGACTTTGAACTTTTAAACTTATCAAGATTAATGCCAGATAAGTTTCTGTAAATTTAGACCAATTTTATGATAAAATGTGAAAGTCATTTCACCGCATCAAGATTTTAACAATTAAAATATTTCTCAACTTTTAATAATCATATCGGAGTTTACAGAAAAAGGATATATTTATTAATTATGGATCTTTTTAAAATTTTGTGTTTATTTCATTTATCTCCAATTTGTAAAATTAAATTTCTACCTTTTTTCAATAAGCTCTCTTTTCTTAAAGGTTCATGGCGTAGTTGTAATTATGGACTTCGACGGTCTTTCTATGAAGCAAGTTATGGGTTTGACACCACCCTTCTGCATGAGACTTCTGCAATTTATTCAAGATGCTATGCCCATTCGTTTAAAAGAAGTGATTATAATTATTCTCTAGTCATAATTTCATAATATTATTCACCAAGGCATATTTTATTTTTAAATGTGTGTATGTCAATTGAGAAGTTTGAATTATTTTTAAAAATTTTTAATGCTAATAATCATGTAATTTATCAATTCATACCTGATACTTAATAATTAATTGATAATAATACTTGTCAATGACTGGATGCATTTGGAAAATTAGAATTGATAATGTTTCTTAAAAAGTAATTAATACTCTTCATTATCAACTTAACCTCATAAAATTGTTTCTTCACAGGTGCATTTCGTTAAACAACCCTTCCTCTTCAATATGGTTTGGCAAATGTTCAAGCCTTTCGTGAAGGCAAAGTTGAAGAAGAGAATGTTTTTCCATGGAACAAAAATGTCTTCCCTCCACACTCACATGGCACCAAGTCATTTACCGAAGAATTATGGTGGTGAATTACCAGAAATTGATTATACAGGTGCTGATTGGTATCCTGCTATTATAAAGTACGAAGACAGAATAAGAGGTAAGTTTTCATCAATGATCAAAGTTAGAGTTTACTTTAAAATCCTAAAAATACTTAGGTTTTTGTTTGTAAATTTATAAATTTTCATACTTTTTTCTTAAAACTTATTATTTTTTTAACATTAAGATTTTATCTTTACTAATTAGTATAATACAGATATTTAAATTAAGATCTGGGAAATAAACGTTATTTTTAAAATAATCTTATACATTAGGAACTTCGCGTTATTGTTTAATAGTTGAAAAAATCGCAATAATTTAGCCTTCAGGAAAAACCGTATCCTGAGAGATAACTTTCTTCCTTGAATTTTAAGAGGTCATTAAATGAGGGAAATCGTAGCAAGCTAATGTGTAAAAAATTTTTTTAATCAAAAAAATATAATTGCATTGCTGTCAAAAAAACATTTGTTTGAATCAAACAAATATTATTTGAATAAAAAAATATCTTGTTTGAATCAAACAAACTTTTTTCTGGTCAACCAAATGTTTTTCCAATATAAAAAAATTTCATTTTGAATCAAGAAGAAGGAGTTAGAAAACGATTTTTAAATTTGAATAGTACATTATTCGCCAAGTTTAAACGCAAATTTTGGCGAGAGCGTAGTTTAAATCACGAGGCGAAGCCG
>JBAGKK010037705.1:0-29140 GCA_037177015.1 Euceroptres primus | reverse complement strand
CAAAAAATTTGTTTCTTTCAATAATATGATATCAAACAAATGTTTTTGTTTGATTCAAACAAACTTTTTTCTGCGTGATGCCTTGCAAAGAAAAGGGGATATTTTTAATTTTTTAGAAAGGCGTGATTGATTTCATTGCCCACTTTTTCCAAGAAGTGGAAATTTAGCATTTTTCGTAAGCGTTTTTTTTTCTATGTTTATTAGAATTTTTAATTGATACTGAAAACCAGCAAACGTTGAATTGTAACAATCAGACGACCAGCAAAAAACGCCACAAACAAAATGTAAAGCATTGGGAGAAGAGTCCTACACTGAGAAAAAAATACTTTTGAATCACTTTTGCTATTACTATCTGCCAAAAATAGATGCTACAGATTTCAAGTAATATGCTCTGGAATTTATAGCATCGCTGTTGAATCAAAATCTACTATTTTTGAATCAAAGTTTACCGATTTGAATCAACAGTGACACTGAAAATTCTATAGTATAAATATACTATAGAATTTTCAGTGTCACTGTTGATGCTATTGATTTATAATAAATTATAAATCAATAGCATCTGCTTTTAGAAAATCGAAATAGCATATGGCCATATGCTATAGATTCAAAAGTATTTTTTTCTCAGTGTAATATGAGACCCCTACCTTAATATTACGTTAAAATATGTGCAGAAAGTACATCTGGATGATTGCTAAAAATTTGACCATATTTGACCTCGAAATTTCCGAAAAAAATAATTATTTCATTCCGCCTAAAATATGCTTTTTTAAGTAAATACGACCATCCCAAGAGTTTATGAAAAAACGAAATAGAGATGGCAAGAAATATATTTGCGATAGTTATGGATTCTATACGAAAATAACTCCTATACTAATGTTTCTGCGTAATAAGCATGGAGTCTTACTTGAGTTCTGAATGTTTTTAAGGGGCACCCCTAAACCTGGAGCCAAAAAATACACTAGTTTTCTTTATTTATTTTCTAAGGAAGTATTTTATTTAATGCAAAAAATATTTTTATTAACTAAAATACTACTCAAAAAGAATACAAAAAAATTTGTTACAACAAAATATTAATTTGTTAATAATTTTTAACGCGTTTTTCCGAAACAGTGTTTTTTAAGCTGGTACCAACGATTTCGGCCGATCTACTGGGCCGATTTATCTCAAATTTTACAGAGATGTTCATAAGATGCATAGCTGTGGCATGAACCTCGATCAACGAAAAATATTAACAAATAAAAAAATGGTGAAAGTTTAAATTTTTTTCTTTTTTTTGACATTTTTTTGCAACATAAATTGTTTTAAAATGTTATTAAATGAAAATGAAAAATTATCATCGAGGTTCATGACATAGCTTTGCATCTTATGAACATCTCTGCAAAATTTGAGACAAATCGGCCCAGTAGATCGGCCGGAATCGTTGGTACCTGCTTAAAAAACACTGTTTCGGAAAAAACACGTTTAAAAATTATTAACAAATTAATATTTTGTTGTAACAATTTTTGAGTAGTATTTCAGTAAATGAAAAGATTTTTTGCATTAAATAAAATACTTTCTTAGGAAACAAATTAAGAAAACTAGTGTATTTTTTGGCTCGAAACGTAATGTGAATGCATAGGAAGTTGATGTACAATTTTAGGAATGGAAATCATTTTCGTGAAGTTTGGAAGGAAGAAATGAAGACGGACGTCTCTAACCCCAAAAGTCACTAAGTTCGCAATGTATGACATTCGACCTTGACAATATAAATATTTGAAGAATCTTTTAAAAATATTCAAAAAACAGGTAAAAATTATTTAAAATATGGTAAACATCTGTGTTTGCGCGATTTATTTGATATTGACTACACATATTCAATATATCTATTCGTTTAATAAAATTTTGAATTAATAGTTCGATAAATATGACATTTTGTAAAACGTATTGTTCAAAAATAGTGATTATTATTGACTGCTATTTTAAAATACTGACGAGAAATCGATTTTCAACTGTATAAAAATGTTCGTTAGTCTAAAATTAATAGATCTACGTCATATTTTGAATAGTTTGAATCACGATCTCAAGAGTTTTATCTTAAAATAGCAAAATCGTAAAACCTGACTCAAAACTTGGGGACAGACTTTGGAGCGATTTTTTGCATCTTTAACTGTAAAATATTCAACTTATCACTCCATAATCATCTTTTTCATCTAATTTAAATCGATTTTCAAAAGCCCAAATTATTAAAGAAATTATTTTTGATATTATTTAGCAATTTTCTATTTTAAATTTGTATTTTGGGACATCACGTAACCTGACATTTTTCAAACATTTTTATTTATAATTTCTGAACGAAGTGGTCTAAAATTTTGAAACTTTCCTAAATTGTGCCCTGATGTGAGTACTTCGCTCAGATATATTTAGAAAAAATTAATTAATCACAGGATGTATGAAAAATGATAGGGACTTAAAATGGTCAACTTTTTGGCAATCACCCATATATAAAATTAAATTTCTAAAAATTTTAGAAATTATAATATCAAAATTTGTAAGAATAAGAATAATTTTTTAAAAAATTTTAAGTTGAGAACTTTGTACATTCTATCTTTAAATCGACAATTAGAATCAGATATTTGAATTTTTTGAATTCATTATTTTATATAATTATTGTTCAAGATGTTGTAGAAGCTTAATAGAAAAAGAATTTTCTAATATAATCTCTTCAAAAACTTCAAATTTTATTGATAAAACTGTCCGTTAAAAAAAGCTATTTTTGATCAAAATAAATGAAAATCATGAACTTTGCGAAACTTTTAAACATACTTAAAACTTTATTTTACTTTCAAATTTGTTACCACATATTCTTCATGGATTTAAGAATTAGATTTGGAAATCTGAACTTGATTATTAAATATTTAGTTAGGGAAACTTATGAATTAACAAAATAGAATATTCACCATTTCTCGCTTCGAAGAGTAGTTGAGAACTTTCTCTATTGTACTAAGGCCACGGGTGGTTACGGTGCAATTATTCTGCATTGAAGAATAAAGCCAGGTATATACTGGCAGAAGTTTGAGTGACAGTCTAACACCGACTTATTAAAATTTTGATTGTTCCTCACAGTATGCATCAAGGGTTTTTAAAAATAAAATCACATTTACAAAAAACTACTTTTTATTAGAATAATTTACTATTCATGGTCATTTTGAAATATTTACAGATTTTTACAAATTAAAGAGTAAGCGAATAAAACGTGATACATCCATTTTTTGAACAAATTGAGATAATGATTGCTTCTGTATGTTTGCAATATTATAAATTCGAATACCAAACATAATTTGACGAAACAAATTTTCTTCTCGGTTCCTAAAAATTTGTAAAAATTTGGAACATTACACGTTTTCGGCGAAAACGTGTAACGTTCCAACGCTCTTGAAATTGTAATTTCTCGGCTTCTATTGAACATTTTTTTTCAGTTGAATGCTCATTTTGAAGGGTTTCTTAGTGCCTTTAAATAAACTAAAACTCGATTATCCAAAAAAATAAACAAAAAAAGTTATTTCGAAAAATGTGCGTGAAACTGTAACGTAAACAACAAAAGAATTGCCCAGTAGTGTTAAGGGGGTCAGTCCCTCTAGAGCCCGAAAAAAGGTGCTTTTTGAGAATTTTTTTCAAATAAAAAAACTATATAAACAATCAATCTTCCAGGGATATTTTCATCAACTTTTGAACAAAGTTTTATAAAAAAATGACACCAAAATATTCCAAAATGGCGGAGTAAACCATGGTGCACTGGAATGTCTCGCCGCCGAAGTAGTAGGACGGCGTACACGATAGCATCCGTAATTCGTAACGGAAACAGAAATAATTGTCATTTTCTTAATTTGGATATTTTTTTACTCTATATGAATCAAAAAAACCTAATGAAAACCGAATATTAATGAAAATTTCCACTATTCCAACCAAAACTACGATTTTTGATGAAAATTTTTAAAATATATGTGCTTATAAAAATATTAAAAATGGATAAAGTCATTTATATTTGTGATTCATATAGAGCAAAAAAGTATCAAAATTAAGAAAATGACAATTATTTCTGTTTCCGTTACGAATTCCGGACACTGTTGTGTACGCCGTCCTACTAATTCGGCGGCGAGACATTCCAGTGCACCACACGGTTTACTCCGCCATTTTGAAATATTATGGTGTCATTTTTTTTTTAAACTTTGTTCAAAACTTGATGAAAATATCCCTGGAGGATTGATCGTCTATGCTGTTTTTTTATTTGAAAAAAAAGAAAATTCTCAAAAAGCACCTTTTTTCGGGCTCTAGAGGGACTTACCCCCTTGTTAGGTTACAGAATTAGGTTTGTGTGCGTCAAATAAGTGAAAAATGCGTTTCTCGTGTGTGATCTGTATAATCTTGTTATGTAAGACCTTCCTATTATAAGACTACAAATCTGGTGTTTATATATTTATTTATATATGTTTATATATTTCGTAGTACGACTTTTTTTTATTTGCTTTAGAACCCTTCATATTTTCTCAGACTGTCTTGGAAATTATAATAGCTTCTTAGGCAGTTCAGGACTTTCTGTTATTCTTTCTATTACTTAGTATTGGAATCTCTTTTAAATATTAAAATGAGTATCCAATTATTTTAATATTTTAATGTCCGTCCAAGATTCCCAGACTGAGTTCTACACTTTTTATAGAACAAAGTTTTTCCGTGAAAGAGATAATAGTAACATTTGATGCCAAAAGTTATGAAAAATGTTGGGTATCTTTACACTAAATCCAAAAATATCATTTGCACTGCAAAGTTTTGATCCCGATGCTGGATCATTTGAAAAACAGTTAAAATCTATATAACTACTGCATTGAAAATTACAACTACATTCACATTTTTTGTAACGTAGATTTGAACTGTTTTCAAACGATACAACATCGTATCAAAACGTTGCAGCGGAATAATTCACTACTGAATCAAAAAAATGATACTACTTCGGGATTTAGTGTGTTGTCATCAAGTTCTGTTGAGTCTATTTAAAGAAATATTTTTTTAGAGTCGAAGTTCTGCGACAAGGAAGTTGAGAAAAAAGAGAGAAGGATTATGAAAAGATCGTATTTCTATCAGAATCGTAATTCATTCACTACAAAGAACTGGTGGAGCTGCAAAACGGCAGGTCGGCCGACAATAAACGGATTTGGGTCTTTTATTTATTTCCCTTGTAGAGGTGTAGTGTAGGTTCAATTCGAATCGAGTTTCGAAGAACTAGCGTAGAATTTATGTAGCCTGAAGTGGCAGAATGTGGTTGGAACGATTTAACTAGCATGGTAAAAGCACACATCGATTTTCCATGTGGCCCCGTTAACTGCGATTCAACAGCAGAACCACCTTTACGTCCATTCCGCTACAAACTTGAGACGACAAGGAGAGTATTTGGACTAGTATTGATTTGCAATTTCACACGGAAGAACCTTTCACTATAGTACCAAGGACATTCCAATTCGTATAGCTGGAGAACAAACTGCCCCGTGCAAGACGAGCTTCCTATTGGACGTTTATCGCCCGTGTATACTGCACGTACTACTCTCGACTCCTTCAAACCGGTAATCGAATTAGCGGTCGTTCGTGCCGAGTTCTATCGAATTTCCTCGGATCTTGAGCGCCTCGCTTGTGAGATACTTCCGGTCGGATCTTCCTGCTCGCAATACTCTAACAGAAAGAGAAAATGCCAAGATGTAATAACGATAGCAATCTAAGTATTTTGTTCCCATCTTCTCGGGTAACATTTAACTTGAATGTTCAATCATGAGACTTTCATGTTTTGAAATGCCTTGCAACGTTTTTTTTTTCAACGCAAAGCAAATCAACTCAATTTAGAAAACACGCATGAAAGCAAGCATCAAAAATTACACCCCTTTTTCATCCCTAAGATTGAAAAAATTCTTCAAAAATACTAAAATTTCAATGCTAACAATTCAGTCAACGAATACCAAACGATCTTAAGTCCACTTTTTGACGAAATTGAATTATCGTTACCTCTTTTTTATTATTTTTTACAATTACATATTTCAGTGAATAAATTTAAGTTTCGCTAAGTGTTTACTCATAAACTAGCTACTTAAAAGTGTCGTGATATTTTGGAAAATCGGAGTATTTAAATTAAAGCGTAAGTATTCAATGGTTTTTTTGATTTTCATGAAGTTCATGTTTTTCGTCTCTCTTGTAAAATCAGGTTGGGACTTAGGACCGTTTGGTTTTATTTGGCTAAACTTTATACGAGTAGCACTTGTGCCTACATTTACCAGAAACGTTTATCTAAAAACTGAACCCTAATCTCTAAATCTGAATTAGTCAAATTTTACTAATTCATTAGTGACTAAATTCTAGCTATGGCAATTAGTAGAATTCTACTGAAAATTAGTGTGACATTACTAAAATTTCAGTAGATTTCTATTGATTCGCCAATAGAAACGATAACTGAAGTTTCAGTGATGCTTATTGAAATTTCAGTTATCGTTTCTACTGGTGAATCAGTAGAAATCTACTGAAATTTTAGTAATTTTACACTAATTTTCAGTAGATTTCTACTAATTGCCATAGCTAGTGTAAAATTACTAAAATTTCAGTAGATTTCTACTGATCCGCCAGTAGAAACGATAACTGAAGTTTCAGTGATGTCTACTGAAATTTCAGTTATCGTTTCTACTAGTGAATCAGTAGAAATCTACTGAAATTTTAGTAATTTTACAATAATTGTCAGTAGAATTCTACTAATTGCCATAGCTGGAATTCAGTCACTGATGAATTATTAAAATTTGACTAATTCGGATTTAGAAAGTAATTACAATACCCGAATTTATTCCAATACCAAAAATTGTATGACATATTGCTAAACATGTTGCTGTAACATTTTGCTAAAAGCTACAAAAAAAACAGTTTTAACCCCCTACTTAATGCCAAATTCACCGTCTATCCCTTAAATATAAAAAAATTTAAATAATTTATTATTTAAATTACAATTAAAAATTTAATTTAAAATTAAAATTTTTGTAGTCGTTAGTATAAAAATTTCATTCGAAATTTTCATTTTAAAAATTCTGCAAATTTCAACTAGCATATTGTGAAAATTTTCATAATGAAAAATGTCAATATATACAATTTATTGTACAAAATGAGAGTATAAAATACTTATAAAATAATTTCAAAATTCCAAGATCGAAATGTTATAATTTTCAAATATTCTATTATTCGAATTTCTTGATTATTTCACCAGCAATTTTCTAGTTTATTTGTTTTTTAATTTTGTAATTACAAAATCTTCAAAAATTTTAATTTCTAAAACGTTTAGGGTAATAGAACCAATTCTTGACACCTTATCCCAATTATTGGCTGAAGTGAATTTATTTAATTTTGGATCAATATCTGATTTCAGTGGATAACTAATATATGCATTAGGCGTAAAAATGATGGTATAATTAAATTAATTAAAGCAAAACAAGCTAAACAGTCGTATTATCAAATAAATTAGAGAGAGGTGCCAACAATTGGGGAGGGGGGCGGGTGCCAAGAATTGATGCTCTTACCCTATTTTCCATATTTTCCAAAGTTAAAATTTTGCCATTATCTTCTAAGTGAAAGTAGCTTAGAAATAGGAACTTTAATAATTAATAAATTAGATTTCACGGGACTGTTTTATTTTTAAATCATCTAATTCATCAAAATTGTTATAAATTTTCATTTGGAAATTCTTCATATCCAAATGTTCCATTCATGTACAGCCAAATTTTCAAAATATTATGAAAATATCTACAATAAATTTTCACTTATTACCAAGTTTCAAAATTTATTAAAATTATCTATAAGTTTCAGTTGCTCAAATCTAAAGACTTCCTAATTTTTTCAATTTTTTTCCCCTTCACCATCTAAGTTTCCATTAGGCAAGATCTCCATTAAAAATTAGAAATCTGGAAAAGTTGTGTAGAAAATATAATAATAAAACCAACTTTGTCTGATATAAAACTATTTATTCATAATAAAATAATATCTGAAAAACATTTCAGTTCGAGTAGTGCTCTCGACTCAGTCCTCGATCACACTGAGGTTTTGGTATCTCACGCTGGATTCGTCAATGTTTAGTCTGAGTCCCGATTCCATAAAAAAAGTAGATCGTTGGTACATTAACTATTAATTATAATAATTATTTAGAAAAAATTGAAACAGCACCTAAGGAATAAGCTATTTTATAAATTAAAAAACTAATACCTTCTCATGTGATGAGAATGTAAAACTAAAAATTAAATACCTACTGAAAATTTGCAATGAAAAATTTCACTATTTTTTCTGAAAATTTTAAACGATAATTTTTTTCATGGAATTTTATATCACTAAAATTTTCACACTAACGCCAGTGCTAAAACTACGATCCAAGTAGATACATATATTAAGTACTATAAAATCGACTCATTTCAATACTTAATTGCGTCCCAGTTCTTAAAAACAGAAATACGACTACTAAATTCAAAGTGGAAAAATGTGCATAAATAAACCTCTGTTGAAGTAATTATTCGTAAAGTGTAGTGATTTGATTATACACCAATAAACTTCTGCTGTTGATTCTTAATGATGCAAAATATAAATAGCATCTCCAGAAGTCGTCTGGTTATACTCTATCATAAATTTTTCGAATGCTTTATTTTTAAACCACTCTAGACAAATTACTGGGCAAAAGTTTGAACATTTATATTTTGCTCGTAGAAGTCATTATTTCATTAATGCAAAAACAAAAGAAATGCGAGAAGAAATTCGCTATTCTCATTATATCGTACTCTACACGTGCAACACACGTGCGAACGAGTTTACGGTTCTGGCACCAACTGCGGTCCCGGGCGCGAACATAATTTTAGGCCTGCCTAGTCTCTGGCGAACAAAGAGCACGTACAGACGTAACGCATTACGACATTATCCGGTACACGACCAGGAAACTGGGCCTGAACTTTATTGTTTAAAGATCGATTACATCAGTTTACAGAGCAGCTAATAGTATAAAATAATAGCTAATAATAAAAAATAATAGCTACTGGTTATTAAACTCATAATTAAAAATGTTACACTACTAGAATTCTCTTTATTGCCTCAAATTTTCTAGACACGGTAACGGTAAAAAAGTCTTAACTGATTTATTAAAGTAATTAAATTGTTAAATTGAAAATTATTTACAATTTAGGAAACAATATTGTAGCGTAAGCAGGAAAACATAGAGGTTTCGATATTTCACTTCAATAAATTTTAGCCTCTGACCTCGAATCGATTTGTGGGAGATAAATCATTCTCAGTTTTCCTGCTTCTCCTTCTCGGTCGCGAAAGTGAGCGAGCCATTGAGCCGTACATTTCTACGTACAATAGTGAGTAGAGTACAATTTGGTAGCAATCGAGCAATCGGCACGTGTAACAGCAGAAGGGGTCTCGTGCTATATGATTCATGGCTCAAATTCAAATTCATGGGCCTTACGCGGAAGAGAATGGTAAACGGTAAACCGACGTTTTCCGCGTTACTCTGCAGATTTTGAAGTTGCCTCTCAAATTGCCAGTAATCGTTGAAACATTTCCTTGGGGTAGAAAAGAAGTTCAAAGCTCCACAGGAAGTTTTATAGCTCCGAGGATCAGTCTTTTTCTCAGATAATTTCTTTTCTCTCGCATCTACCTGTATGTAACTACAACGCTGAGAAAGTACACATCTCGCTCCTTTCTCAAACCTACCTCCATTTTCGGATCAAGTCCCATTTAACCCACATTACAATTTATACTATTATTTGGAAAAAGTAAATTTCAAATGATAAATTTATTTTTAATTCTTAAAAAAATATTTTATTGGTCTTTAATCTCAATTTGAGGTCAAAAAGAATATTAATAACCAAAGTTTATTGCATAAAGAATAGATTGTCGTACGTGAGTGTTGGTTGACTTAGAGCAGGGCAGTTTATTCAACCCATTAAAACAACCGGGCAATGGCCAAGCTAAATTTATCCGCGAAATAACTGAAATTCTCCGCCAAGAGCACGACCCTCCGCAAGAACTCGTTTTGGTATCGCCTGCACGTTATCATGTCGAAATTATTGGCGTTCTTCGTCGAGCACATTTTCACAGAACATACTCCAAAATGAACGTTGACCGGGACTTGTTGGATGTACTACTTTGGCGATCCCACAGCACAAAGACGGGAATTAATTGAAAATTGTCAGCGAACCTTAACTTGCAGGGGTGGATAGTTGAATAATCGTAGCAGACGTTCCTTGAATTCCTAGTGCAAACCTAAATTATTCGATAATTTATTATAATTTCCAAATTTGGTTTCTGACTAAACCAGTCATTTTCTACTTAAGAATTTGTCTTGCTCGAAATAAAATAGTTGCCTAAGTGAAAAAGGAACGTTTTTGCTAGACAAGTAATTTCAGTAGAAAAGTACATTTGTCTCCCATTATCTCTTTAGAATACTGTAATAATATCTAACATGAATTATTGAATGAAATGGAATACAAATATTTCAAAGAGGAAGCTACATTGAAATGTTATTACCGCTTTACATATCATGGTGTTATTAATTGAAAATTTCCACAATACAATAAATGCGAATTGAATATGTTTTTCATTTAAGCACATGATTATATAAAAACTTTCTTTTGAGCTTTGAATATTTATTTGAATAAAACAAAGCTTTTTATAGGATCTATAGGAATTAGGCTATGGGAATAAAACAAACTATTTACTTTATAAAAGAACTTGTGCTTTAATTTTAAGAGCACTTCAGAAGGCACGTCTTTCTTGTATCGAAAGCTGATCAAGACTAAACTAAGGATTACTCATTTGCACCAGCACCCTTTGTGACAAAACGCCGAGGCCAGTCCAGTTCGGCTCGACTATCATATAAACAATTTTGTCACTTGGCCACACACACATACTGTTCTTAGAATATAGAGATTACTTTTTGTATATACATTAATACTACGAATTAATCCAACAGGATCGAAGCTTTTCAGTTCGTTGGAATCCATCTCGGTATTCAATATTTGATACGCATAAGCGCTTCTCTCTAGTAAATACCAACCATACAACAGTTCTCGCTCCGCGGTAATCCCATATAAAAAGCGACGCATTTTTTTGGTCTTTCTCTGCATTGAAACGGGATATCAAACATTCGCATTCGCCTCTATAATGGGCTGTAATGTAATATTGGCGCAGCGTAAATATCGCTCGTGCTAAATTGAATGTTTTGCTTAATGTGGCATATATGCTTCGAACGGTACAGGAAAAAAATTAATCACTGTCGCACTTTACAAATTTTTCACAGAAAACCATTGGTGTGAATTTTGTTACACCTCATTTTGAATAATTTAAAACAATTAAATTTTTCATTGTGATTTCATTTGTTTCTAAGACTCATTTTTGTTGCAACTCAATTTGAGTTTAAATTTAGTCTTAAATTGATGATTACAGTTTTCCTGTGTTTTGCGTGTATGTATATTTGAAGTGGCACATATATTTTCTATGTGGGTGTGTTTTTTTCGTGTGCACGCGATTCCACTAGGAAATCGTGGTCAAAAAAAGAAAACAAAGAGAAGAGAGAAGTCCTCGCAAAACTGAGTAGGAAGTTTACATTGGCGGGATGAATTTCGCAACGAGTTCCATTCTTATTTCTCTGAGGACCTTTTCCTAGCGGCGATTGTAGCTTCTCGACTGCCCTGCGTTTTCTGCTTCTTCCTGCAACAGTGTCTGAACGTTACTGGGCAATTTCATCCCACAAAAATTACATTTCACGAACATTCAGGCTCAAGCACTGGTACTCTGTAGTTCGCCGATTTCGCCTTGACTTCACTTTCTTCCGCAAAAAACAAAGATGCTGTACGGTGCGGCGGGATGAGTATACGATGTTGGCGTTTACTCGAAACGGAATCAAGAAACAACTCCATTTTCTCCGAGGCGGACTTATTCGTAAACGGTGCTTCGACGCCTTCGCGAAAATAGCCGTGTAAGCAGATAAAAAATCTGTCTGGGAGGAAGAAAGGCATACGATATTGGGTATATTACACAGAAAGAACATGAGTTCAAGATGAACCAAAAAAAGTTGAAAATAATCTGCAACAAAAATAAACTATCATGGGGCCTTGATTTGATTCCAAATGTACCGAAAAAATGATTATCGAATGCATTGTGAACAAAAAAAATCTGTAACACTAATGGAATAATCTGTTAAAATAGGGACAGGCTTTCTCTCTTATATTTACAAAACATTTCTGTAGATTCTGCAGACATTTCTGTTAAACTTACAGATGGGCAGTACATTTAACAGACATATCTCTAAAATGTTAAAATAAGCCAAAGAATATAATAACTTAAAAAATATACATTATCTTATCATAAAATAGACGAATTCACTTCACCTTCACAAAAAAAAATCAAAATGATGCGGAATAAAAATCGCGGAGAAAAAAAAGTTTGTTAAAATAACAGAATTATCTTTTAAAACAGAGTTTTTTTCTGTTACATTTACAGATATTTCTGTAGATTCTGCATTTATTCCTGTTAAACTTACAGATGGCTAGTAAATTTAACAGATTTGACTGTAGAATATACAGAAATGTTTATTAGATTAGGGACTATACCTAAGTTATTTAACAGGTAACAGAATAAATTTGAGATAAAAATTTAATTATCAAGAGATTGAGAGAGATACATGGAAGTATAACATTTATCCCTTTGTTTTTTACGTAATTTTTTGTATGGACCCTTGACATTTTAAAATTTTGTTAACCTAACAGAAATTTTTGTAGATTCTACGGACATATCTGTTTAAACTATCTCTAAGTATAACAAAAATGTCTATAAATATAACAGAAAAAATCTGTACTCCCTAGTTTAACAGATTATTGTGTTAATTTTACAGATTCTTTTTTCTCCATGTATTTTTGTTCCGCATCATTTCGAATTTTTTTGGGGGAGGGAAAAATAAATTAATCTATTTTATGAGAAGGTAATGAACATTTTTTGAAGCTCCTAAATTCTTTGTCTCATTTTAGAGATGAAATACCATAGAACATCAACATCGACAATATTGTACAAATTTTTCTCTTTAAGGTGCAACATCTCAATTATTATTAGACACGTAGTTTCTTTATATACATTTTTTTTTTACTTGTAAGGATTCTTTGAATTTTTTGGACATTTTATTTTTATGTTCAGCTTCAGTAAATATTTGAAAAATTTATTTATACAAAACACATTTTCTGAAATTTTGTTGAAAATTGTGCTATAATTTTTTAAACCAAAAACCAGAATGAATACTCTCATTTATTATTATTAATTAGCATGAGAAATTTCTCTGGTAGTTTGAAGTGATATGCACTGAAATTCATGTGACCTGAAAACAAATTAATAACAAAGTTAGCAAAATCACATACCTCACATTCAAAATCCCGAATTGAATGTACTTATTCGTTTGTCCTAGCACTTCACGTTGATATTGGATTAGTTATGAACATGTCACTCTCAAAGGAAATTGAGATTGTGAAATTTGATGACAAAATTATTTGACTGGCATTCCAATCTTTATTTAAGTTTCTCTATTTTATTCCAAATAATCCCAAAAGAATTTAATTTTTCACAAGTGCACAGTCTTTTTTACGATTTCTCTGTCGCTGGTTTATGTGCAACATGTGTCTTACACACATGCACATTTTCTACGCGTATGAACTTATACGATACAAATTTCACGGAAGTGAATATCGAGTGAATATTGCGTTTTCTACTCCTCTGGGAATTGAACACTCGTTGTCGTTTATCATTGTCTTTTCTTTATTCTCTCCATTTTCTTATTTAAGGATTCTAAAACATCTTTTCAAGTTAAGTCATTTTTACTATTTTTCCCGCCTCCTTTTTCGTAAAAATTTATAAATATTTGCTAGTAGACTATTTTTTTGGATATCGTCTTTCTTTCTATATTTTTCTCCTTTTTCTTTGCCAGTAAATCTTGCGCCGTATTAACTTAGTTTCAAACATAAAATTTTATTTGTTTACATTCTTTCTTTACTCTTTATCTGAAACTTGGGGATGTATATGAATTTAGTAACGGCTTTAGGATTCATTTCACAAAGGAGAGGAGGCCTCAAAGGATTTCTCGGGGAGTAATAGTCACAAAGGATTAACGTTGCTTTCCGTCGTGTTGGAAAATAAAAGGGAAGAATATTAAAATGGCATTTTGAATTTAAAATTTACAAATGTAAAATGGTGAATTTGTAAACTTACTCACAATTTAAATTACTTCGTAAATATGTACCATCCTTTTTTATGTTAAATTTAATTTCTTCTGAATTATGCAAAAAAATATAACATTTATCTCATTTCTAAAAACATAAAAATTTCATATTTATGTATTTATCAATTAAATTTATGTATATATTTTGCTTGAACTGAGCAAGTATTTAAAGAGCACTTTTCTTGGAAAGGACTATTTCAAATATATCCCAGAGGTATAAACTTACTTTTTTACAAAAACTATTTTTCCTTTTCAAGCCAGAAAGTTTTGTTTCTTTAAAAATTAGGTTCGCAAGTGATTATAATTATTACGAAAATAAAAAGAATTGAAAATTTGAGAATGTGACGAGTAAAGGGGTTGGAGGTGGAAATGGAAGAGACATGTGGCTAAAGAGAAAACTTTAAGCTCCACGATTCCCAAGGGAGTCACCTCTAATTCTCAAATACGCCAGGTGGACATGGAGCTACGCACGAGCTCTAGTTTGCATTAAAAATATTTTAATATTATGCAAATGTGATTAAACACGTTTCATGCTAACACCCGGATGGAAAAAAGAAATGCACCAGCATATCACGAAAATGTTACTTTCTCATAAATATCAAGTTTTTATTACGTTCATTAATTTCTCGGCATTCACATATTATTACAAAATTTACATCATAAATTCCCATCAGTTAAGTGTCTAATTCAAGTCGGTAACAATAATTTTTATAAATAAATAATTTTATTAATAAATAACTTATAAGGAATAATGGAGCTCTATATTACTTTTTTGAAATTCAATTATACCCTTAGGATTTTAATTTTCCTTCATTTATTGACTGCACCCCTAAAAAGTAATTTCATCTTTTGTGAGTAGACGAAAGCCCGAGTGGTCGAACCAGACGGATTGTCCCTTGGTTTTTTATTTTCGGCCCGTCTACCGCATGAACCATGAAGTGGAATCTTTAATACTAAAGTTATGCCGATCGAAGGGTGAGCTTTGCATTTATGAATTATCGCATTTTAAACGACATTCCTGCCTTATCCCTTCGCTCACTCACTCCTTATTCAAATTTTCCTCTTCGAAAGAAATGCATATTTTATTCAATAACGATTAAATTCTTCTCCTGAAACGACCAAAAGTAAATTGAATACTTCTAATAATCTGCATACATTTCAATTTGATCGGTGCAGAAGAATTTATTATACATATAAAATATCTTGTTTTCAATCAAAGTAAAACGAGGGTAAAAAGGGGGTTGAAATTAGTAAGACATTTTAAATTAAATCTTCTTTCGTTTCATGAATAGAATTTTATTGAACAGCCCCTTAATAAAACCGCGTATAATCTTCTCTCCCGGTGTAAAAATGAAAAATGGATCGCTTCATAGTGAAGCAGTGTAGATTTGAACACGTGTCCTTCTCGCATTTTCCAACGAAAGGACGAGACAGATTTACAGCGTCCCATTTTTCTCTCGTTTTCTCGCGTGTTAATCACAAGAGCAACGTAAGTCCCTACTAACTCGCGAAGCGTTATTAATTAATGTCACTGCGTTTTTCTCGTAAAAATTAATTCCGCCAAGCGGCAGGTAATTATCGGATCAGGGCTATGCAAAGTTAATCGAGATCACGAGAGACCTGCATACTCCGGGTAACATTTTCAATTCACAGTGTATCATAAAATGGACAGGACAATTTTGTAGCTAAAAGATCTGTTCAATATGTTCGACACGAGTGTCACAATTTCGAAATGTACAAAGCAGTATATTTATTGAGCGTCGATATTCTGTATTAATCTGTTTCATAATTGAATTAGGGTCATAAGAATTTAATTAGAAATTTATTAACTCTATAAATGACAAACTGTTTTGAATTGTATATGCCTTGTGACATTATCATTTCACATTATATCGAAAAAAATTTTAATAATAATAATAATAATAAGTAAGGACGTTTCCATTCAAAACGTCCTTTTTATATAGTATGTACTATATTATAAGAATTATTTACTTTCCATTTTCTATTTTTTTATTCGCAAACTTTAACTTTATTAATCCTTTTAATAAAAGTTTAATAAGGTCATATTTAGTATTCAATCGAATAATATATAACTAGATATATCTGAATTGCACATTAATAATTGTTGCATTTGCTTGAACCGTACATCATGTTAGCCGTGTTTGAATTTCTATAATTGTAAACCATGCAGGAAATTGATAAATATTATATAAGGAGTTATATTTAAAAACTGTCTTTCAAAACTAAATTGTTTTTCTGATCATTTTATGAAATTTTAACGGAATTGTTATTTCCTGAAATTTTAAAATTCTATTTTCCTTATGAGTTGCATAATTTGCCCTCATAGATGTCAAACTTAATATAATTCTTTCTGTTTCAGGTACGTTCTCAAAAATTATGCTATTTCGAGAACAAGTAAGTTGCACTTGAATGAATTTATTTATAGAATCTAAATTTAATTACAGAAAGGTACAAGAATAAAATTAGGTCTGAACGTCTAGGCGATTTTAGGGGTAAACCTTTTGATAGTGAATAATTTTACCACATTACTCTAAGCAAACAACATTTTTTTTAAAAACTTTTAAAACTATGTTGGGTTCAAATTTTACTATTTTGAGTTTTATGATAAACTTTTTTACACTGTTTTCACAAATGCTCAATTTTCACCAATATCCGAAATCCAAGAAAAACTATCATTCTACAAGCAAAATGAGCTGAAAAGTATCATTAACGTAATTTTTCCTAAATTTTTATCCGCAAAATTTAAATAATGTCTGAGAATTTATGTATTTCGCGGGCTCAGAACTATTCTCGTTTTTGTGTAATTCACAGGAGAGCCAAATGAAAATTGGCATTTTCGTTTACCTCATTTAATAATGAAAAAACCTTTTTGTATTTATAATTTTTGAATTACTTGAACGTAGTACTTAAAAGTTTAATACAAAAAAATGCAAAAATTTTTTTAACCTTTTCGAGATAATATAAAACAAAAGTTTGGTTAAACAGACTCTCTAAATCTGAATTAGTCAAAAACTACTAATGAAATAACGAGAAGTCTTCCACCAATTGAATTCGTATGCATTTCTATTATTCGCAATAGCGGAGAGATGGACATAATGGGCCGGGCAGGCACAACGGGTCAATAATGCTAAATTCAATTGCAAATTGAATTAGAGTACTTGAAAATTGAACTAGAGTGTTACTAGAGTACCAATTGCTACTCTAGTAAATATATTTCATCACTCGTCTAGTAAATTGAACCACTTGCAATTAAATTAAATTTAATTTATTTAGTAACAGTTACTAATTCAATTAGTAACGTTACTAATTGAATTAGTAGAATTTTATTAAAAATGAGTAATTTTCTCTTAATTATTAGTACAAATGCTTGTTAATTCAATTGGTAGAAGATTTCTCGTTATTTCATTATTTGTTTTTGACTAATTCAAATTTAGAGAGGAAATAGAAAATGACATTCGACTTTTATTTTTGTTCTATCTCCACTAGAAAAAACATATTTTACTTTAAACAGCTTAAATTTATGAAATTTAATAAAAATGGGTTGAGATAATAAAAAATTTTATTGGATGATAATTTTCATTTAAAATATATACAAAATGACCTTCCATCTTTTTGCATCGTCAAAATATAATATATTTATTAATTACAATGATAAATTTCAAAAAATAAATATATTTATTAATTTCTCTCGAAATCTGAATTAATAGTTTTCTACTAATGAAATAGTGCCGAATCGTTTACCAATTGCTTTAGTAAGCATTTCTACTAATTTTTAGTAGAAAACTACGAATTAATGGTATAAAACTACTAATTCACTTAGTAAGGCTTACTAAATCAATTTTTTTTTTTAGTAACCCTTACTATGTGAATTAGTAGTTTTCTACTAAAAATTAGTAGAAATGCTCACTAAAGCAATTAGTAAAGGATTCGGCACTATTTCATTAGTGGAAAGCTACTAATTTAGGTTTAGAAAGTATAAATAAATAAATTATATTGGGAAAAGAACACTATATCTTTAAAAATTACCTCATTTTTGTTAATAGTACAATGAATTATCGATTTTTCTAGACGCATAAAATCAAAATTTCAACTTTTTACATTTTTGATAACAATCTCTCTAAATATGAATTAGTAGTTTTCTACTAATGAAATAGTGCCGAATCGTTTACCAATTGATTTAGTAAGCATTTCTAGGGTAGTAAGGGTAACTAATTTATTTAGTAAGCCTTACTAAGTGAATTAGTAGTTTTTTACCATTAATTAGTAGTTTTCTACTAAAAATTAGTAGAAATTCTTACTAAAGCAATTGGTAAACGACTCGGCATTATTTCATTAGTAGAAAACTACTAAATCAGATTTAGAGAGAAGAGGAAAATTTAAATGACATGAAAGCGTGATTACTCAATTTCGACAAAAAGTGGAAATAGAACACTCTAATTCTGAGCCTACGCTTTGTAAGGAATTTTTTCAAAAACCGTGAAATTTTAATCGCTTAATTCAAGTTTGATTTTCTTTCCATTGGATAATTGTTTTCGTATCAATTCAGCAACACGGGGAAAAATGCAGATTCAAAAAATGGCATTGAAGGCAGCGTAGTATTCGTATCAAAAATTCTCATCGTGGAAATGAATTCCTAAACGAATAATATTCATTCCTAGTTTTCAATTCTCTGTTTTCTCTGTGAATAATTTAACTTCGGAGAGGACTTTTTTTCTTTAAATTACAATTTCGATTTTTGAGAATTTTTTCGTCCTCCTATAAAATTACTATTTTATCCCTTGGCTCGTTTTGCCCTGCCGCCCTTATTTACTATTCATTAACCTAATTTGGAATCCATCATAATTCGTTTTATACTTTTTTGTTTGATGAGTAGAGATAAAATAAATGATCGTTGCTCTTTATGATACTGATTCGCGTTGTGCGCGGCCATGCAATATCAGTTGCCTAATATCGGTCGGTGGTTCATTACACGACGCGTAGGATATTAGAATACCCGGAATAGCATTGGGGTTTATCTGGGATCCGCACACACGTCGCATACATCCACAGGGTTTGCATGCCATCGATACCTAAATCTATGGGACAACCAGGGGGTTATGTCATACCCGAACCAGAAGTTGGCAAACCAACGACCACCCAGGCATGTGAGTCCACCCACCCTCCACCCATATCCATATAGCCGAAGCTAAATCCGAGCGTAATTTGAAATTTAACGAATATAATGCTACAACAAAGACAACCGACACTGTTCCTTAATCAAGCTTTGATGACCTTCTTTCAAAAGGTCGTTTTAAATCTACTTTTTAGACCACTTTTAACTAGCATCCCTCCCAGTTTCTCTATTGTATACAAATCTTAATTTTTTCGAGGTGAAATTTTATTACTGCATGTTTTCTCTACATTTCTACCCTAAAAAATTGTAATCAAATTGGTTAAATTCCTTTTAAGTAGAGCTTAACCCTTCTTTTAATGTTTCTGTCAAGTACTTAAATTAATTGTCTATATTTTCTACCCCTTTTGTTTCTATTTCGATATACAGTTATTTTTTTCCTAAAAAAGTAAGTTAACCATTAAATATAAATTTTAAATATCGGCTTTTGTATTATGTGGTTTCAAAATCTATTTTTTTTAAATTTTATTTATTAACTTTATATTTTGATCGAGAATGGATATTTCCACGTATTTGTATGTCGGAAGTGATTCTTGTTTCTGTTGCTACGTCCCAGTAGATTTGAGAAAAGTGAGCTTGATTCGACAAATAAAATCTGACGTCCCACCAGAAAATATAATGAATTCCGAGGGGTGACTGGAAAATCCACTTTGCTGGAAAACTACTGGTGAACAACTCCAACACGAGGCAAGGAAGTAGAGAAAAAAGTTTAAAGGTGAACGAAGGGGATGGATAAAAAATGCGAATGTCATGAGTTATCTAAACTAGAAAAGGCACAAGCCCTTGTCGAACGAACAGAAATTCCCCTAGGGAATGACGATTGCGTTCCATCGATTCCGCACACTTAGCGCGTGATCAAATGCTTTTGACCTTCCCTTCGTCATGTTATGAACCGGTTCCACTTTCATTTCGTTCGATCAACACTTCCTTTTGTACTTATAAAGATATTTTAAATATCCATTATCACAACTACGCAGCAAACATTTTCTGACAAAAAGATCTTTTCTTTAAATTGCGAGAGAAGAAAATATTCGAACCAGTGCTTTAGTAGTTATCTCATTTGGAAGTAGACAATTTTTAATATTAAAAATTTTTAACCTAAATTATATATTAAGTATTTTCAAAACCGTGGAAAATTTAATACCTAAATACAATTTTTTATTTAAATTAAATCAAAATAATAAGATTTAAGTGTTTAACTATTAAGTTTGCAGGTATTAAATAACCTGAAACATCGAGAAGCTTTTAACAAAGTTAGGTTTTTTTTTCATATCGTAGAAGTAAAACTACCGACAGTACTAGAGAGTAGGTTTATATTTAGCAGTTTGAAGAAGTTTATGAAGGCAATTTAAGGGGCTTTTTCTAATTCAATGGATTTCGTCGAATTTCGAATTCTCACTGACCCAAACGTGACCGACAATAGGTATTGAGTGTTTACCTTGCAGCGAAGGGTAACAGGTATTTTACGTGCTCACGCATCTTTACGCATTTCCTTTGCCACTGGTCATGCCTACGTGTTGGAATTTGCACCTACCTTAGAAATTTTGTAAGCAAGTGACGAGACTGTCGTTTACTACCGTTTTACGCATAATAAATGTCGAGACTACTGGAGAAACGCAGCTTCTTCGAAACCGATTTCTAGAGATTTCTTCGTTTGCAGACATAACTTTAAAATTAAAGGAAATCAAAAATATGTGAAAAGAAAATTAGTTTTGATTTTGAACACATTATTGAAGGTACGAATACTATTTTGAAATTAAATTTTCAGATGACAATAATTTATTTTTTGTAACGCGTGTTAAGAGTCATTATAGTATATTGTGTAACAAATGCAAGGAATGTATTACCGCACTTCAGTAATAGTATATTACCGCACTGTATGAAATTGGTAACCTTCCGCACGCTTTATACAAGCACGAAATGTACTTCCTGTGCATGTAAAGCGTGCGGAAAGTTACCAATTTCAGGCAGTGCGGTAATATACTGCTGAAATGCAGTAAGACATTCCTTGCACTTGTTACACAATATACTATAATGACTCTTATAAAAGAAGTTGAATAAAAATGTCGGAAAAAACTGTTCGGACAGTCTTTTTCTAGATGCTTCCAGGAAACAAAATCTACTTAGTTTGAAATCCTAGCTGATCGTATTAAAAAGTTACATTAAAATTACGATTTTTACGATTTTTCGTTATTTTAGCATTCATATCTTCTGTGATAACATATAAAACCTTTTACATTAAGTAATAAATATGTAACAATTTATCAATTTATTAAAAATAAATATTTTGTGCCCATAATATTAATTCATTTTTATATAAATTTATATGAATCCCCTCCCCCCGTCAACCCATTTATATTAATTCATTTTAAGTTCTTATATTTAAAATTTAAGCGTTACGATTTTTCGTTATTTTATACAAAATTTTTATAATTATGTATATTTTTTGATAAATACATTATGATTCATTATACCATTCTTCACTTTACCCAGAACCACGACGTGGATGTGATGGTATGACGGTTCCTTTTTTTTTGTATTTTTCAATTTTATATATTTTTTTTTATTTTTAAATTAAGTTTTTTATTTTTTTAAATTTATTTTTATTTTCAAACAAAATTATTATCTTTTTTTATTTCTTATTATGATTTCACAGTTAATCAAATAAAATAAATAATCTTGATAATTAAACATATGTATATAAAACATATGTATATACTTTTTAAAAAATTTATAAATGTAACGAAGAGCACTCAATTACAGTTTTTTTAAATCTTTCTGGATATGAAGGGTCTTCTATAATATTAATAGGAATTAGGAATTAGGAATATGGTCTGAGCAAGCTGGTGAATCTGCTCACGGAGATTTTAAAAACTGTTGGCTTAAGTATAAAATTAATATAAATTTTTTTAAAAGTATATACATATGTTTAATATACATATGTTTTATATACATATGTTTAATTATCAAGAAGATCATTTATTTTATTTGATTAACTGTGCAATCACAATAAGAAATAAAAAAAAAGATAATAATTTTGTTTGAAAATAAAAATAAACTTAAAAAATTTTAAAAACTCAATTTAAAAATTTTAAAAATGTATATCACAGAAGATATGAATGCTAAAATAACGAAAAATCGTAAAAATCGTAATTTTAATGTAACTTTTTAATACGATCAGCTAGGATTTCAAACTAAGTGGATTTTTCTTCCTGGAAGCATCTAAGAAAAGACTGCCCGAACAGTTTTTTCCGACATTTTTGCTCAACTTCTTTTAGCTTGAAGATCGCTTATAATAGTTCTCAAACTGGAAAAAAATATAATAAAAGCGATTCTTGAAAAGGATAAAGTCAACTTAGTCCAGCAAAACATGCTGCAGATTTTCCATTTTCCCTTTTCAAAGGAAAAATATGGAAAAATCGATTACGTTTCAGTTATAGATATCATATCTGAAATTCGAAACTACGGATCGTTGAAAGTTTTTATTGTATCCTTTCGAAATATTCCTCAAATCGATTCCGCTTTTTTATCCACTTTTATGGACAAAGGTAAAGCAGGCACAAAAAATACAATTTTTTAAACTTGCATGACAGAAAATCCACCGATGAAAATTGAATCTTTCACTTTTTTTGTTACCAGTTAAAATTTAACTTTGTAGTTAAATTTAAAAATATTTTCTTTTAATAACACAGGGCCATTTGGTTATTCTGTATTTTTTTTTAGGTGAAATGTTTCTTAATTTTTCCTTCTGAAATTAATATAGGGGAGAGTGACCCGAACTGGATAGGTTCCCGACCTTAATAATAAGTAAAATGCGTGTTACTGTAATGAATAAATATTTGAATTAAACGTACTATAATACTATAATACTATGAACGAATTATAACTATAACATAAAAAATAACTATAATTTTTTGAGTAAAAATATCAAAAAGGAATTGTGTCATAATACGGTTTACCCCTTATTTGCTGTTTTTAAATTTAAAAATTTTAAAATGTGTTTTCAACATGAAGACGTAACTTTTTAGCTCTGATGATTTCGTCATTTTTACGACTCTGGGATTTTTTTTACAACTGTTTCTTTTATTCTTTGTATTCACCGAACATTTGGCTTTAAAACTTTCTACATAAACTTTTATTTACCACAAACAACGTAATTAAGATGTTTTTATTGGTAGTATCATTTTCTCCCAATGGATAATTCGTGAAAAAAACACTCAAAAGTTTTTCAAATGCGCATTTTGCCAACATAAAAAAACTAGCTATTTTAACAGATTTTTTTAATACCTAAAATTGGCAGAAGGGGCTGTTGTCATTTAATAGTAAATGCGATAGAGATAATAAATGGTGTATTTTTACAATATATTTAAAAATATTACTTTTATCAAGACAAAAACATTTAATACTAACAGTGCTAAAATTCTATTCGATGAGATCAAGTGAAATATTAATTACTTAACACTGTGAGTGCTGTAAAACACGATTATCCAGATCGTGGTCCAAAATTCTCATCTGGATAAAAGTGCAATGGTTCAGAAAAATAATAATTATGGATATATATCTAACATAATCTTTGTTACGTTACTGACTTCTTCAATATGGCACGTAATACTTTTCCTTTTTCTGTAAAATATTTAATTATAAAGTCAAAACTTTTTTTAACCAGATCGAGTCACTCTCCCCTACATAATCGAGGGCCCCCTGCAAGACGTGGACATAACCAATGTATTGTGAAAAAAAAGCATTGAAATTTTTTTTTGAATTTTCATGCTTTCACCACCCAAATTTGTTTGAATCCACAAAAAAATAAATGCGTTTAAAAAAAAAGAATGATATTTAGAGGTTCCGCAAGACCATGAAGTTTAACGCATATTTGCCATAAGAGAAAAAGACGTTTTTGCAAATTTTTTCAGAATCATCAATATTGGTGAAACGAAATGAAAATCAACACTTCTTTTCACAATTAGGCATAGAATACGAATCAAAAATTACTTTTTAAATATCACTCCCATAAGTTTGTTTTATAGGGACCCAAAAAAACCCATAAGTGAAAAATTGTGTTTTGCGAGTTTTTGGCGCTAATTATGATTATTTTGCGGTTTTTTAAAAGTAAAAATTGTTTTTAATACATAAAAATTTAAACATTTTTTCAACTTTTCAGTTAGAGCGAGGCAATAATCAATTAAAGTTAACAGAAATAATTGATTAAAAATTTATTATGCAAACCACCAACAAATTTTATTTATAACAATATTCTCTCAGAATAATGCTAGAAATTTGCGTTTTTCTTAAATTTTCAACTTTTTGTCCATTTTTCACTTATTATATAAGTGAAATAATGGTAATAATTAATACAATTTAGCAAATATAATTGTTTGAAAAAATTATTATTCTTTATAACTATCTTGTTCTATATCAATGCTAGATAGTTGCGGTTTTTTCTGAAATCCTTAACTTTTTGTACACTTTTCACTTAGTGAGATAATAATTAACGCAAATTAACCAACATAATTGTTTCAACAATTTATTATTATTTATATCCCACTTTTCAATTAGAGTGAGTTACTTCAAGTTACTTAACAATATTTACTTCAAGTTAACAAAACTAATTGTTCAAACAATTTATTATTATTTTAACAATAATCTCTTTGAAGAATGCTAGAAAATTGCGGTTTTTCTGAAATATTCAACTTTTTGTCCACTTTTCACTTAGTTAGGTAATAATTAAGGTAAATTAACAAACATAATTATTTAAACAATTGATTATTGTTTATAACTATCTTCTCTCGAGGTAATGCTAGAAAGTTGCGCTGATAGTAAAATGTGTGCAATTAGAAATTTTTCTTTTGCACTTTGCAATAAACTTTGTGTCGTAATTCAAAACAAAATTTTTACAAGTCGTTTACAGACTTCACTTTAAAAATTATATTACTATTTAAATAATGATTCTTGTTGATGTTCATTTATTATTTTTTGGTAACTAAAAAGTCAAAGCAAAACTGAAAATTTCAGAAAAAAAAACACAACTATGTAGCATTACTCTAGGAGAAGCCAGTTATAAACAATAATCAATTGTATAAATAATAACTTTTGTTAACTTGTATTAATTATTATCTCATTAAGTGAAAAGTGGACGAAAAATTGAATATTTCAGAAAAAACCGCAACTTTCTAACATTGCTACAGAAGAAGATAATTATAAATAATAATAATAATTTGTTTAAACAATTATGTTTGTAAAATTTCATTAATTATTAACTTACTCGAAGCGAAAAGTGGACAAAAAGTTGCATATTTAAAAAAAAAGGAAAATTTCTAACATTATTCAAGGAGAATATTATTATAAATAATAATAAATTGTTTAAACAATTAGGTTTGTTGACTTGTAATAATAATTACCTCCCTCTAATTTAAAAGTTGAAAAAATGTTGAAAAATTCGAAAAAACCGCAAAAAAATCATAATTAGCGCCAAAAACTCGCAAAACCCAATTTTTCACTTATGGGATTTTTTTGGGACCCTATAAAACAGACTTAGGGGGGTGGTATTTAAAAAGTAATTTTTGATTCGTATTCTATGGCTTATAGTGAAGAGAAACGTTGATTTTCAACTTGATTTGCCTAATATTAACAATTCTGAATAAAATTGACAAAAACGTCCTTATTTCTTATGGAAAATACGTATTAAACTTCATAGGGCTTGCGGAACTTCTAAATATCATTTTAAAAAAAGGCATTTATTTTTTTGTGGATTCGAACAAGTTTGGGGGGTGAGAGCATGAAAATTCGAAGAAAAATATTTTGGACCACCCTTTTGTGCACAGTCTATAATCTTACAGGGGGACTTTCAATTTTTCGTCATTCCATGTGATATCAGATTCAAATTCCCTTCGAATTGAAATAAAATTAAAACTCCGTGTAATCATTTGAATAAATAGAAAATTGTATGTGAACCTAAAAATTATAGAAGATAATAAATAAATAATAAGAAGAATGAAAAATAACTTCACTACATTCTCGAAGTCAATTTTTTGAAGAGTGTAAACCATTCCGTGAAAGGTTTTTTTTTTATCCTGAAAAACGAAAACTAAACTGGGATAAAAAAAATGTAAAACTAATAAAAAGTTTGAAGCGAATATTTCTTTAATGTTGAACACAATAATAGTTATGTGATCAATCAATAATTATGTTTATTATTATATTTAAAAAATCACAGGCTTACCCCAAGGTTCTAATGTCAGATAAACCAGCGTTTTTGAAATCAATTTAAAATTTAAAATATTGTTTTATCAATCTTTTTATATGAAAATAAAAATTTGATTTCTTATTATAGTGGGATCCTCTCTTTAAAAAAATAAGCATCACAATGTCCCTTTTTCTAAATTTTTTATGTGGCCATAAACTTAAAGCTTGCAGCGTTATCCTGAAATCCTCTATAAAATAGGTTCAACGACCTATAAACAATTTTCCTTCTTACATACATAATAAATTTCCTGACATAAAAAAGAAATTTTCATTTTGCATCCAGAGAAAAGTTTGTCTGTTTCAAATTAAAATTTTTTTGAATCAAAGAAATCATTGCTTTGCTATATAGTCAGAGAAAAATGTTTTTGATTCAAAGAAATTTTTTTAATTCAAAGAAACTTTCTTTAAATGAAAGAAACGTTTATTTTCCAGAGGATAAAAAACCAAAAAGACGTAATTAGAACGTCTTAAATACGTTTTTAGGACGAAGATGTCAAAACACGTGATTGAAACTTCCAAAAAAAACCTGGGTCAAGTTAAATGACGTTCTAAATACATCCAATGTCCCAAAGACGTTAAAACGTTTTGGGAACATTGGGCGTTTCTAAAACGTCTTTTGGCCTGACGTAGGACATTTTGGGATGTTCTAATTACGTCGCGTGACATTTGTGTCCTCTTGGTTTAATAAAAAAATTTGTCTTGCAATAAAAAAATATATTTCCTTGATTAAAACAAAATTAGCAAACAATTCAGTGGGCACAAGTTCCACAAGGAGCAATTGAAACTTTCCACAAACGTCCTATGGCATGCCAAATGACGTTCCAAAAACGTCCAATGTTCCAAAGACGTTTTTAGGGCGTTTTTGGAACATTGAGCATATTTAAAACATAATTTTACCCTACATAGGACGTTTTTAGAACGTCCTAATTATATGTTTTGACATACATGTCTTAAAAACGTTTTTAAGACGTTCTAATTACGTCGTTTTGATTTTGTGCCCACCGGGAAACGAATTCTTTAATTTAAAGAAAATTTTTTTCTGGGTGTAAGATTTTAGAAAATCTATTAAACGGTATTTCGTGATCCATTTTGGTGGACGCTGGACGTAGATTTACGTTTACGCTCTCGGAAAATTTATTGCATCTGCAATTGTCACAATAGTAGGATTGAATTAGAATGTAATTCGCAAAATGTATTCTATCTTTGCGAGTCAGTAGGAAGTTCGCGTGAAAGGGAAGTGAGGAGGTGGATTTCCTCTAATCCAGAGGAGAGATTTAAGCGGTTCCGTCGTAAAATAAATTTCAGGGGCTGCGGGGCTTAAAAGGACGAAATGTGCAACGAGCCGGTTTCGTCTGCATTCGTGATCGAAGTAATTACGGCACTTGCATAGGGCGGTCACTCGGTTGACTGACTAAGGTGGTACTACTGGTAAATATACGACTTTAATTCGTCCGGTCGTGGGCCCGTTATCATACGGTATTTGATTTCCCTAACGGCTCGAGAGACCTGCCCTCTGACGAGGGTGCCACCGCCTACTAACGATTTTCATCTACGACCCCCGGTCTATGGCCGTCAAACTGACGCGGATTTATTGCGCGAGATTCGTCGAGCCAATTACGCACCCGCACCTCTCTGGGATTCCGAGTCACGATTGAAACTGACCCGTTCTGCCCGGAAGCCTTCCACTACTTTTGATGTTCACCGGATTCAGTAGAGTTGCCGTTTCAATCGACCAAAATCGCTCGTCCTCAATCAGTGGCGGTACCAGATTTTTGTTTCTATCTCTCCTTGTTTCCTACATCCGTAAAAGAAAAAAAAAAGAAAAAAGTCCCTGATTTGGTAGTATCGGAATTCAAGGCAAAAGGTTGAAATTAAATATATTTAAAAGTCGATAACAATTATATTGATTCAATTATTTGTACATTTACTTACGGAGAAAAAAAATATTTGTAAAATTAATAGTAATTAATAGTAATAATAATTAATAGTAATAATAAAATTTAATCCGTTAAAATAGGGATAACAGAGTTTTTCTGCTATATTTACAGAAATTTCGGATAAACTTACAGATGGTCAGTAAATTTAACAGATATTTCTGTAGAATTTACAGAAACGTCTGTTAGGTTATTGAAATTCTAATTTTGTTATCCTAGCAAACATTTCTGTTAATTCTACAGAAATATCTGTAAAATTTACTGACCATCTATAAGTTTATCAGAAATTTCTATAAATATACCAGAAAACGAATGATTCTGTCAAGGATGTTCACTAGGGTGAACTAAAAAAACTCAAAGTTTTTTTTTAATGACGCACCCCCTAAACTTGTTCTGTTTGGTGAAAAATAAATGCATATTTTTCTTTTCTTTTTAAAATAATTTTAAACCGTGGTCCTGGGGCCTTAAACTGTCCCAAAA
>JBAGKK010037695.1:0-10668 GCA_037177015.1 Euceroptres primus | reverse complement strand
TTCGAGGCGTCTCGGGAGATTCGCTGTCACGGGGTTACTTTTAAATATTTTTTATTGAAAATTTGTCTAAAAATACTAAATAAAAATACACTAAATTGTTTATGAAAAAAGGAAAATGTTGATTGACATACATTTTCTTGATCAGGTCTTGACCTACATTCAGAAATTCCCCATCAGAAGTTTGAACTGGAATTGTGAATTTTCGGCAGTCTCGGCATCTTGCTTGAAATTGGATCGGCAGTCAAGGGGTTAAATCTATAAATAAAAATAAATATTGCATTAAATAATATAAATGTCTACAATTTCGTATGCAAAGTCATCAGAACAACGAAGTACTTTTACAAACAATTTTTTTGGTACACACGTTTGTCAAAACAACATGTTAGTGTTTTAAAATTTATATAAAAAACGGTTTCATAAAAAATCAGTTCTTTATTTGAGCATCAAAGACTTAAAAGGCTCAAATATTTTCAATAAAGTTCATATTTTAATGCTAACGATGTTTACGGACGGACGATACAAGACAGACTGATATTATAGGCTGAGCGAAATTACTATAATAGTAAGAAAGAGGCGTCCTAATAAGGCTAAATAGTTTAATAAACCACTGATGAAAAAAGCGCGCCAAAGCTTCAAATTTAAATAAATTAGTATTAAACGGTTTGAAAGGTTAGTGATAAATTATAATATTAAATGTTAATGCATAATACATTGATAAATTTGGTATATGGTATGTATGTATGTATGTATGTATGTTTGTATGTATGTATAATATTATATTAATAAAAATATAAAAACCTCAATAAATTTAAAATCCGAAATAAAGAACATAAACCAAATTTATCAATGTATTATGTATTAATATTTAATATTATAATTTATCACTAATCTGTCAATCAGTTTAATAATATAAAGATTTGGAAACCAAATCTAGCCAATGTATGTTGTAGGATAGATTATTTCTGTCTTACGGTCACAATCAGTTTAATACTAATTTATTTAAATTTGAAGCTTTGGCGCGCTTTTTTCATTACTGGTTTATTAAATTATTTAGCCTTATTAGGACGCTCCTCTCTTACTATATTACAATAATTTCTCTCAGCCTATAATATCAGTCTATCTTGTATCATCCATCAGTAAACATCGTTAGCATTAAAATGTGAAATTTATGGAAAATATTTGAGCCTCTCAAGTCTTTGATGCTCAAATAAAGAATTGATTTTTTATGGAACCGTTTTTTATATAAATTTTTAAACACTAACATGTTGTCTTGACAAAGGTATGTACAAAAAAAAATTGATTGTTTGTATAAATACTTCGTTATTTTGATGACTTTGCGAACAAAATTATAGATATTTATATTATTTAATACAATATTTATTTTTATTTATAGATTTAAAATTTGACTCTTGAAAAAGACCCGCAGTGTGGTCGAAACGTATAGAAACTTTAATAAAATAAATATGTTTCTAACATAGTTTTATTTTGTCTTAATAATTAAATTGTTTGACCGTAAGACCGAAAAAAAACCTTGGATATTGGATATTAATATATTCGATATGATATATTGGATATTAATAAAATTATTGGATATTAATAATGGTTGAAGAAAGAAAAAAGCAAATTCTGGATCCATCTCCTTGAGAATTGTTTTTGTGATTACTGTAAAGAGAAGTTTGACTTTAATGAATTAATTTTAATGCAATTTCCAGGTTTTGTCGTCGGGAGTATTGAAGAGATTGGAAATTCCTGTGAGGAAGACGTGGACGACGACTTGAGTTCTGGAGAATCAAGAGACGAGGGTGCCCAGAAAAAATCGAAAAAATCAAGCAAACGAAAGCGTAAGTCGCCGAACTCGTCAGTAATTGTACACGATCAGGAAACCGAATCGAGTAGTGATACCGAGGATATGGAAATTTATAATGTGAAGCCTACAAGATCTGGAAGATTGCCGAAGAGAAGGAAGTTGCAAGCTCCGAACGTTGAAGGCTCTGATGATTCCTCGGACTCAGAGGAGGAAGAATCTTTAGCTAAAGATCCCAAATCATCAGCTTACCCTAAAACTGAACAACGAGTCGATTCTCAACCTCAAGACATCATTGCTAATTTAATTCCCAATGCAAGAGACATCGAGCCTGGTTCTTTGGTTATTTTAACAAGAGAATCTCCCGGGGAACCTGGCAAAACTGTAGTTCAGGTTTACATGGTTAGCAAGAATTACAACGCGAACGATCCGAATTCCGAGCAAAATATGACGCCTGTAAATTTATCGCCGGAACTTTTAGCGACGGTAAATTCCAAGATTTCGGAAACTGAACCCGTTCGTGTGAAGCCGGAAGTAGTAAATTCAAAGGAATAGATAAGTTGGGTTTTAGAATATAAAAATTGATTCTGATGTGGTGAAAATCGAAGGCGGAGATTAGATTTTTATGAAGATTCGATTTTCGTCGCTTTAATCGAGTTTTTAAGGGAGCTTTTTTCAAGAATGTAAATATATTCATTTTTTTATTGTAAACGTAGGATGCGTAATGCAAAATACTGGTTTTTTTTTCTATGGCGCTCGTAATTTTTAATTCACATTTAACAAAAAGGACATTTATAAGGTGTAAATTTGTAATTGTACTTTTATATTACTTAAAGATTAAACAAAATACTTAAGAATTAGGTAAGGAAGTGTTTTTTTGTCTCTTATAATCATTTTACCTACGGAAAATGTTAAACGCATTTTATAATGGGTCATTATTGCGTTAATAAAATTTATAGAGTTCTAAAATAATCAACATTTGTTTTTTTTAATTACCTTTAATTAACCCATTAAGGACCAAATGGACACTTTTTTTAAATACTTTTTCAACAGCTTTATTCACTATGAATTCGGTCTTTAAAAAAATTGTGATTAGTAATTTCTAATGTAAAATTGTCTGAACTTTCGATTCCTGGCAGTCAGAATTTAGGAAAAATGCATATTAAAAAAGTTATATTTGTTTATTGAACAAAAAACACGAAATTTTGCATGAAAATTTTTATTTCATATTTTCGCATCGAAACCGTAAGTGGATTTCTTCAATTAGTAAATTTTTCGCATCATTGGACCCTTATCTTTAAATTTTAAGGTTAGGTTTTTTAAAATTCAAGATGGCAGCATCCAATATGGCGACTAAAGCCAAATTTTTTTTGATTTCGATATTTTTTAATAAATCAATTTGTCTATGATGAACGTTTATGAAAATTTGTAAATAGGAATTTTTTGGGTCGCTGATCATGAATCTCTTATCAGATTTTCGAAATTCAAGATGGCGGTTTCAATATGGCTGCCGAAATTTTTCAAAATTCTTCAATTTTTATGAAAATTTATATACAGAGGTTTTTTGGGTCGCTGATCATGAATCTCTTATCAGATTTTCGAAATTCAAGATGGCGGTTCCAATATGGCTGACGAAATTTTTTTAAACTGAATTTATTTACTTTTTATGATGTTTTTTAGCCGTAAAATCACGTTGCCCAGCTCTCACCACGTGGAAGTAAACGAAATATAGAGAACTAGAACCCCTGTTATACTCAAGTTTTCAAAATGGACCTAGGGGTGGTTTCAAAAGAATTTCCAGATAAATGTCAAAAATTCAGAAATGCAGATAAAAATTTTTTGGGAATTTTGATACTTCGAAAATTGACATTTTTGACATGAAAATTCTTTTTGAAACCACCCCTAGGTTTAGGATAATATAGGGGTGCCTCAGGAGGGTTGCCGGATGTGATCCCAATAGTCATAAATACAGATAAAAATTTTTTGGGGACTTTGATACTTTGAAAATTGTCATTCTTGAGATTTTTCTGGAAATTCTTTTTGAAACCACCCCTAGGTCAGAAATGCAAGTAAAAATTTTTGCGGGACTTTGATGCTTTGAAAATTGTCATTTTTGACATTTTCTGGAAATTCTTTTTGAAACCACTCCTAGGTCCATTTTGAAAACTTGAGCACATGTATAGTGTACATGTACAACTATAGTACATGTATAATAGGGGTTCTAGTTCTCTATATTTCGTTTACCTTCACGTGGTGAGTAGGAGCTGGGCAACATGATTTTACGGCTAAAAAACATCATAAAAAGTAAACAAATTTTTTTAAAAAATTTCGGCAGCCATATTGGATCCGACATCTTGAATATAAAGAAATCTGTTAAATGCAGCGACCCAAAAACCCTCTATAATATACAAATTTTTATAGAAATTGGAGAATTTTGAAAATTTTCCGCAGCTATATTGGATCCGCTATCTTGAATTTGAAAAATCTGATAACAGATTCATGATCAGCGACCCAAAAAACCCCTGTATATAAATTTTCATAAAAATTGAATTTTGAAAAATTTCGGCAACCATATTGGATCCGCCATCTTGGATTTCGAGAATCTGATAAGAGATTCATGATCAGCGACTCAAAAAACTCCTATATACAAATTTTCATAAACATTCATGATAGACAAATTGTTTTATTCAAAAATATCGAAATTAGAAAAAAATTCGGCTCTTAGCCGCCATATTGGATGCTGCCATCTTCAATTTTAAAAAACCTACCCTTACAATTTGAAGATAAGGGTCCAATGGCGCGAAAAATTTGCTAATTGAAGAAATCCACTTACGGTTTCGATACGAAAATATGAAATAAAAAAATTTTTCATGCAAAATTTCGTGTTTTTTGTTAAATAAACAAATATAACTTTTTTAATATGCCTTTTTTCTAAATTCTGACTGCAGGAATTGAAAGTTCAGACAATTTTGCGTTAGAAGTTATCAATCTCGATTTTTTTATGGACCGATTTCATAGTGAATAAAGCTGTTGAAAAAAGTATTTAAAAAGTGTCCATTTGGTCCTTAAGGGGATGTGATACTTTATGATGTCACGAATTACCGACGAGGTATAAAAAATAATCGGCAATCCTATTTTAAAACAAAGATATCGAGTTGAAACTTAAGAGAATGATAGGAAATATGAATGGGCACATCTGTTATGTCATTTTTTCAAAATTTTTTCAATATAATTTTTTTCAAAATTTTGAAAAAATGCCACTTAACAGATGTACCCTATCATATTTTATTTGTTATATGTTTCACTTAAGTTTCAACTTGATATCTTTGTTTGTTTAAAAATAGGATTGCCAAATATTTTTTATACCCCGTCGGTAATTTATGACATCATAACGTATCACACGCCCTTAATAGGTTAATTTAGTTTCAGAAAAAATTTAGTTTCAGAAAAGAAATTTAGAGAAAGAAATTTAGTTTCAGAAAATCTCAGTCAAAAGTCCCGCAAAAATCAAATTTTCGGTAAAAAAGCGCCCCTACTGGTAACTTCTGTAACTAATAATTGTCAAAATTGCAAAGCTGTCAAATGTCAAAAACATACTTTTGTATTTGCAACAAAGATATCTTTGTTTGGAAGAAGAACAGATAATTTGAAAAAGTACTTTTGCAAACGAATAATTCATCCTTATAGTGTTAAGAAAATATTCATAAATGAAGCATCAAATTATTGATCTGAAATCAAGTTCAGGAAACAAAGGAGAGGCTGACGAATGTTTATTCGAATATTTGCATGCAGAAATGGTTAACTACGTTTTAAGCACACCTGTCAACACTGGGGTAATTATATTTCTGTTAAAAATAAGTATTAACTTGATTAACAAGAGTTTTCTCAAAAATATTTGGCTTGTAAGTTTAACTTTTGAGGTTATGTCAACGTATATCGCTTGAGAGAAGATTTTTTGAAAAGTAAGCTTGAAATTAAAATATCACGTACGATTCAATCATTAAACAATGCATAAATTAATTTCCTTCAATTCTATGGTATTTTCCAACTTTTTAAAGCTTTGCATTCAGTGTCGCTATAATTTTATTCTGTTGTTTTGATACTGAATAATAGGGTGGGCCGCATATAATTACAATTTTTTTTTTAATTCTTGGATCAGGATAGGAAAAATCTTTTTCTAGATACAAAAATAGGTTTCCATGATTTTTTGTAGATTTTTAAAATGATATCTTTCGTTAGCAGAAATAAAGTGAAGTTGAAAAGTTGGAAAACAGTGATTTTTTCAGTATATTACAATGTTATATTTACATATCTGTTTCGATTATCCTCTCCTGGTACAAATTGATTCATTTTATTCTAAATATCATTTTCTGGGGATTTTGACAACAGAATAAGACATAAAATTCTGAAAAAAAATATCAAAATATTCAAAAATGTATTTTTGGGACATCATAGAGTAAAATACTATTTTTCAAGATCATCAAATTGTATTCTAAAATCAATTTTTTCTATGTTTTTACAATTATGTAATTTTTACAATTATTTACAATTAGGTATGTTTTCTCTAAATCTGAATTAGTCGAAAACTACTAATGAAATAAAGAGAAGTCTTCCACCAATTGAATTAGTAAGCATTCCTACTAATAATTAGTAGAAAGCTACTAATTTTTAGCCAAATTCTACTAATTCATTTATTGCAACAGTTACTAAGAATTTCTACTAATAATTAGTAGAAAACTACTAAAATTGTAAAGACTAAAATTGTAAAAATTGTAAAAAACTAAAATAGCCAAATTGTACTTATTCATTTATTGTCACAGTTACTAATTAGTAACGTTATTAATTGAATTAGTATCTGTTACTAAATGAATTGGTAGAATTTGACTAAAAATTGGTAGTTTTATACTAATTATTAGTAGAAATGCTTACTAATTCAATTGGTGGAGGATTTCTCGTTATTTCATTAGTAGTATTTGGCTAATTCAGATTTAGAGATATAAATGTTACCTTGAACTTACAAAAATACTCTGACGATTCTTACATCTGGTTTAAATTTTAATTGAGGAATTCTTGATACCCCGTATCGTTTGAATTGGTTTATTTAAACATTTTAAATAACCAAATCAAGCAATCATGTATAATTTTTTTGTCGTCTTGTGAAGTGGGAGTGTTTTTTATTGAGTTTAAGATGTGTCTAGATTGTTTTTAATAATCTCATATAAAAATTTAACATTTTGATATTAAATATTACTTATCAACTTTTTAAATAAAATGTACACGAATTACGCTAATTTCGTATATGAGATTTCTCATATCATTTTTAAAATTTCGAATTCCATGACCTATAATAATATTTGTAAGTCATTCTGAAATTAATCCAAAAAAATAGAAAAATTGCTTTCAGGACACGCTAAATTTATTTTGAAAAATAGTATTTTACTCTTTGATGTCCCAAAAATACATTTTTTAATATTTTCAAATATTCTTTTAGTATTTTAGTATTTCTTATTTATTCTTTTAGTATGTTATGTATGTTATGTATGTTAGTATGTTATGTATGTATGTTATGTTGTAAAAAAACCCCAAAAAGTAATATTTGAAAGAAAATTTTTTGCGACTTTTCACCTCTGTTGTTTAACTGCAAAACACCAATTTTCTTGCAAAATATTTATTTTCGGTAACTTTATTAACTTTCTAAAGCTCTTCCCTTCATAAATGCTCCTATAAAAATCTATTATACTAAAATGAATCAATTTGTACCAGGAGAAGATAATCGAAACAGAAATATGTATATTGAATTAATCAGTGTTTATATTAAAATTTTTTTTATATTGAAATTTTTTATTGAAATATATTGAAAAATCAGTGTTTTCCAACTTTCCAACATCACATTTTCTGCTAACGGGAGATATTTTCAAAAGCTACCAAAAATCATGAAAACCTGTTTTTGTATATAGAAAAAGATTTTTCCTATCCTGATCAAAAAACTAAAAAATTTTATTTTCGGCCCACTCTTCTGAATAATAAATTTCGCCCTGAATTTATTTGATTTATTTTAAAGGAAAAAGAAGAGGACTTGTCGCGATTGGAATGTATGGGCTTTAGTGTCGGTTATCGCATCATCGAGAGACTAACGAGGGAATGGCCACGTTTCAAAGACGAGCTGGACACAATAAAGTTTATCTGCACTGATTTCTGGACGAGTCTCTACCAGAAACAAATCGACAATCTCAGAACCAATCACCACGGTACTTATATGCTGCAAGACAATTCTTTTCGCTTGCTAGCAAATATAGGAGGAAACGGAAGCAAACAGTATCTTCGGGAAAGTCCTCGATTACTAGCTTTCACCTGCGGACTTCTTCGAGGAAGTTTAGCAAATCTCGGGATTCCTTGCACCGTCGACGCAGAAGTTGCCGCCTTACCTAGTTGTAAATTCAATGTCTATGTGCAGAGAATCTGATGATGTTAAAGTCTTCAATGTTTAATCATTCTCCAAGGTAAGGTAATTTATAACGTCATTCCTTATTGAAATTTACGTAGTACAAAGACTACGAAACGATAATGAACTATACATTGTCTTTATTTTCTTGAATTGTACAAGAATTACAAGATTTAGGACTATAACTGAAGGATGTATATAATTAACAAAGTTATAAAAATGTGTTTTAGAATTAGGCAATTAATAAATCATTCAAAATCGAACTTGTGGTTTTATCTTCTTCGATAAAGGGAAATTATGATACTTATTAGTTATATTAATATTAAACGAGTAATTATTAGTTTTGTGAATCAAGGATTTACAAACGATTAATTTAAACAGTCTTCTGAATTTTGAATAAACCCCATTTAAGAAGTTGTAACATCACTATTGGTATTGATAAAATTTAGCAGATCTATTTGGGTGACAATTCCTTTAAACAAATCTTTTTTGTCTTCGTCTAATACAACAGCGTAATTTTCTCTCTCAAGAAATCTCGAAAGTTTACCAAGGGCTGTTGTTAAGTATACCTTTCGAAATTCCTTCACCATAATTTTCTTCACACAGTCGGTTGTCTGTGCTTTTCCTGAAATTAAGTTACTTAGAATCCCATTTAAAGTTATGAATCCTAAGACCTCGTTATTTGCATTTGTAATTGGGAGTTGGTGGAACTTTTTTTCCTGGAGGATTTGCATTGCCTCTTCGCAAGTCGCTCCTTCCGGGAGAATATCAGGCTTATTCAACTGAATATTAGAAACTGGAAGGTTCCACCACCATCGGTTGCTTTCAACTGGCTCTGGCGGATTCTAAAAAAGAAATATTAAATATATGAACTACAGAATCAGTATTAATTTTCTCTGAAAAGTACTGAAATAAATTACCAACCAAGAAACCTTTGCTCTCCATCCAGTAATCCGAAACGAATTTCGTCAAGTAGTTTCGAATTCCGTCGTGCAATAAAATCACAACTCTTTTATCTTCAGGTAAATCTTTCGCCAGTTTTAATGCAGAGGACAAAACTGCTCCACAACTTCCACCAACGAGTAAACCCTCCTCTCGAATCAGACTTCGAGCTGCTAGGAAAGATTCCTGATCGTTCGATTTTATCCACAGGTCTACGACATTTTTATCCATATTCGTGGGAACATAAACGTGACTATAAAAATCAATTTTTGTCACTATCTGTAAATTAATCATTCAAATTATTAAGAAGGTTGGAATTATATTTACCCAATTCCTTCTGTTTCCCAAAACGTGACTGGAGATTCGTTTAATTCTGGAGGATCTGCGACTTTACTGCCTTCTGGGTCAACACCGACTATTTTAGTTTGAGGTGATAATTCTCGAAGTTTACGAGCAATCCCAGTAATTGTTCCTCCAGTTCCAGATCCAGCTACGAAGTAATCGATTTTTCCTTCTGTCTGCTCCCAAATTTCTGTCGCTGTTGTATCGTAGTGAGCCAGGGCATTTCCACTGCTTGTGTACTGAAAATGGAGTAAAAGTTTTATCTTAAAATATAATTTTAAGTTATTGGTCCACTTGAAAGTCAGTTTTTGACTTGAATTTGAAAATTGAAAAGGCAAATCACATAATTACCTGGTTAAGAATAACACTGTTTGGTATTTGTTGATGCAGCTTCTCAGATATTATGAAAGGTCCCTCAGGATTATTCCATACACCTGCACCTGGAGTTCTTATGACTTGAGCTCCGAGAGCCTGCATCGTATATTCTTTCTCATTTGACATCCAGTGAGGCATCACAATAATGCATTTATATCCTTTTACAGCAGTTGCCATTGCTAAACCAATTCCTGTATTTCCACTCGTGGGTTCAATAATCGTGTAACCTGGTTTCAAAATGCCTTTTTCTTCAGCATCTTGAATCATTCGGTATGCTACTCTATCTTTCATCGATCCTGCTGGATTCATGAATTCGCATTTGGCCACTGGAATTTTTAAAAATTTATTCATTATACTTTCTGAGTTTCAATTTTTCTGGACTTCCAAGTCTGAGTAAATGGAAACTTTCATTCTTGCTTTTTATAAAAATAAAGATTTTTTGTTTGCACGAAAAAGGTGAATTCTAGAAAATTCTTTTGAAACTGAAGTTGTTTTCAACTTTACAACATTAGTAGAATTGAAAATTTTACTTTAATTTTAACATTAGTAAAATTGAAAATTTTACATTAATTTTAACATTAGTAAAATTGAAAATTTTACTTGAATCTTAACATTAGTAAAATTGAAAATTTTACTTGAATCTTAACATTAGTAAAATTGAAAATTTTACTTTAATTTTAAATTGTGAAAGAATGAAAAATTTCTCTTTTAACGTCTGGGAAAAACATAGGTTTAAAACAATAATAAGGAAAAACCTTAAAAA
>JBAGKK010037684.1:0-10668 GCA_037177015.1 Euceroptres primus | reverse complement strand
CCCCCCCCCCCCCCCCCCCCCCCCCCCCCCCCCCCCCCCCCCCCCCCCCCCCCCCCCCCCCCCCCCCCCCCCACACCACTTCCATCAGAACTCTTGGAACTTTTGACGAAAAATTTCCTACGATATTACAATTTTCAAAATGCTGAAATTTTTGGGATTTTGAATTTTTTGAAATTTCTTTTGTGTAGGACTCTAGAACTCTTTCAACAAAAAAAGATGGCTCAACGAAAAATTGGTTTCCGAAAAGTTAGGGGGACAGGTACATTTTTCGACAATTTTTTGTTCTTTGAAATTCGTCGGAACTATTTTTGAAAAGTCAGGAACTCTAAAACTATCCTAAATCCGTACAGAAATCATGAAAAAATGCAATTTTTGAAAAGTGAGGTGGAGCGTAAAATTAGCCCCCTATTTTGAAAAATTGATGTTTTGAGCCTTTAAACGCCAGAACGATTGCTATAACCTATCAGAAATCTAGAACTATTGAAGAGGAACTCAAAACTCTAATAAATCGATTTTTTAATCTAACTTCACAAGAATTCTTAATAGTTTCAAAAAAGACTTGCAAATTATTTTTTATTCCTAGATAATCAAAAAGAAATTTACCGAATATTTTCTTTTAAGCAGAGTTCTTACCTCTGCAGGCGCCGTTTGACGAGCAGTGGTAAAAACATGTCTCAGCATAACAGTTTGCCCTTTACTCTGAGCCTGCTTGTTATGTGAATTCAAGTGCTGGGACTTTTGAGTTTTGACTGAAGTGATTGTTCTGCCTCCGGATTTCGTAGTCGTGAAAGCGCCGTCGCCTCTTGCCAACAAACTAGGAGGTGGTTTCAAATGCGCTTTCAATTGATCTCTATTTGGTGAACTTTGAATAACCTGTAACCATAATTATAATTTCATTTATTACAATATCTATTACAGTATTCGAACATTCAATTACCAATCCTAGAATATCAATATTTCATAAATCTAGAACCTACCGCTTGACAAATTTGATAACTGCGTTCCAAATTAACAGCACCAGGTGGTTCCTTCGTCGAACTCCTCGATCTGCCTCCTTGTTCTTTATTATTTCCCCTCGACCTTTGTCCTCCCTGCGTAGATCTCGACGGTCTCGAGGCAATCGTAACAGCAGGATACTGTTGCGCTTGTTGCTGCTGCTGCTGCGGTTGGGGTTGCAAAGTCGCAACAATTTGCCTCGGCTGGGCTGTCATCGGCGTCTGATGTTGGATCACAATCGCACCCTGTCCATGATTCGGAGGTTGAACAGAAACTGCCGTCTGTAAATTCTCCTGCGACGGATTCTGCTGCACATTATTCGGCAGATTACTCTGGAGAATATTGCCCTGAGTTCCGATCTGCACCATCTCCTCATGCGGCCTCACGATACTGACTTGCTGCTGTGGATTCTGCTGAGTTTGAATCTGAGCAGGAAGAGCATTGGCAGAATTTAAACTCTGCGTCGTCCCATGTCCCGAATGAAAGCTCGTCTGGACGAATCGAATAGATTGCAGTTGAGGAAAAGCGATGATTGGGGAACTTTGAGATTGCATATTCTTCATCAAGCAACTTGTGACCGGCGTGCCGATTGCTAAGGTTTCTGATTGAAAAGGAGCACTTTGGACGACTGGCAATTGTATGCAATTGATTGATTCTGTGTGAGCATCCGAACTGATGAATTGCGAGGGATTTGTGGAGTCTGTTGTCGTAGAAGTGTCGCTGCATTCGTCCTGAGTCGTGACTGTGATATTTGCGGCTACGGATCCGTCGTGGGAAGTCACTAATGGTAACGAAACTTGCATTTCATCCTGAGTCTGTAAAGCAAGTAAATAATTAATTTAATATTGTTGTTAAAAAACTCTGCAGTCAGTTTTTGTAATTTTGAAGATGACTCACTGGGTTATTAGGATTATTGCTAACGGTGCCGACATTTGGATCCACAGTCCAGCTGCATTCCAACATCTCGGAGCAAACGTAGTTGTTTGCTTCTCGAAGAGCCTCGTCTTCAGTGCCAACTGCTAGGTGTCCAACTTCTTGAACTTGAACATCTTCCACAGGTCCTGAAACTACAGAAGTTTCTGTTTCTTCCTCTCCAGTAGAACCGATTTCCATTCCTTCCAAGATCGGGTAGATTATCTCCTCCGGGCATCCAGATATCTCTTCGTAAGCTTCTCGCATCTCACCTCGAACCTAAAAGAATATTTATTCCATTTTGAAAAAATGGAAAAAAAAGATGTATTTAAAGAATTCTTAAGTAACATTTTTAAAATTCGTACCTCAAGTTCATGAATACGTTGCAACGTCTCGATATCGATTTCCATTCCTTCGGGAATTTGCGGCTCGGGATCTGCAGTATTTTCATTGGATCCTTGCATATCAGCTTGAATTTCCGACTGCATATCAGTTTGTATATCTGCCTGCATTTCCGTCTGCATCTCCGCTTGCAATTCTGCTTGCATTTCCGTTTGTACCTCATGATGTATTTCATGTTGCATCTCATGTTGAATTTCATGCTGAATTTCATGTTGTATCTCGTGCTGAATTTCCTGTTGAATTTCGTGATGGATTTCATGCTGCATTTCACTTTGCATCTCGTGAACTTCGCCCTGATGACTGATTATAATCTCAGAATCATCAGTCATAAGATCTTGATCTTGAGGAGAAGTGGAATTGTTTTCACACTCCAATTGGTACATTTGCTCAGTCGTAAGTTGAGAGAACTGTTCCTTAGAAAACTGCAGAGATTGCTCTTCAGATGTCTGTGATAATTCTTCCGAGGTCTGGGAAATTTCATCCGAAACGTGCGATAAACATTCAATATCCTCACTAGGAGCTTCTGAAATCTGAGTATTCACATTCTGCATCTTCTCCCAATCGGGAATTTCCTCGTGAATCTGGATCTTCTCTTCATGCATTTCAATTTCGCTAGTTTGAAGCACATCTTCGCTTTGAGAGACTTCATCATTCTGAGAAATCTCCATATCCTGCGAAATTTCCTCTTCAGGCTCTTCGTGAATTTCATGAATCTCCTCAATTTCCTCTATTTTCTCCTCAATCATTTCTTGACTCACCTCCTCAATAATATCCTGCGTAACTTCTTGACTTTCTTGACTAACTTCTTGAAGAACTTCGGGAACTTCAGGCTTTATTTCAATGATCTCCTTATCATCTTGCTCAACTGGCTGCTGTTTGACAGAATCTTTTACCATTTCCTCGGGGTTTATATTTACATTTACAGACTCTTCTAGATTCTCGTCCTCCAAAATTTGTACAGTAACAGCGTACTCAGGTAGTAAGTTCTGCTGAATGTCTTGGGCACTGGGAACATTCTCAGGAACGTCAGCAATTATCTCTGGAGCACAAATAACTTCCTCTATCTTTTCTTCTGCGACTGCGGTGAGACGTGGATTTTCAGGTATGACTTGATCCATGTGCGACTCAAGTCGCAGTCGAAGGCTTGAACGTGTGACTGCACCGACGGATCTTGGCTCGGTACAGTGCAATCCTGATCTTAATTTGGGTTCTCGCTTTTCGCCCCAAATAGGCTCGAAGTGTTTTAGTTTCCACGGATCTAGCTTGTTTTTGTCTCTCTCGGCTTCCATTTTCAGTCGCTGCTGATTCTCGGGCGTGAATTCGCCCTCTGCGAGTCGCTTTCGCCATTCCAGACAGGCCCTCGCGAAAAACTCGTTATTTAGTCCTGAGGTGGCGGCGTCCTAAAAATGCTTCGTGTTGAGAATGCGCTTCTACTATTTTCTAATAAAAATATAATATTTTGTATCTGATATTTTTATTGAATTTTATCTAGAATTTGTATCAACAATTTTCATGACAAGTATTAAGGAATTTGTATTTTTAAACTTGGAATCTATCCCTAAATCGATTGAATAGACTTTGAGAAAATATTTTGTAAAGTTTGATTTTTAAAATTATTTTTAAGACTTACCTGTCTGTCTACAGCGGGTAGAAGTTGGGCAAGTTTCCTCTGATACAAAGGAGGAAGGCCTTGAAAAGTATGCCTATTTAGTAAAGCTCGCAAACTCGTACTGGCGAGAATACTAGCTGGAGATTCGAGATCTACTAATCCTGCTTCCAATTGTGCTGCCGCTGATAATCTTTTTGTGGATCGTCTTCGGCCTGATTTCAAACTGAAACCTGGCAAACTGGCCAATACTTCCCGCATCGTGGCAGCAGGCTCTTCAACAGCTAGGATCATTTTAAATTATAATTAACCTATTCTAAAATAATTAATATACATATCAAATATGTTAGATTCACTTTCTTCTAGGCAAATTACATTTTTACAATAGTTTTGTTTTAAAACCTGAGCAAACCTACGTTTCATTATACTAAAATGTAAAGCAAACTTTTCATTAAAAGCTTGATAAAAAGTGAACCCAAAGAAATCAGTTAAAAATAAGCAGAAGACACAAGAGGAAAATCAGGTGTTAAGTAATAATGTAATAATACTACGCAAGTAATAATATTAAATAATAATACTAAGTAAGTAATACTAAATAAGTAATAATACTAAGTAAGTAACAATACTAATAAGTTTTCGTGTAAACCTCTAAGAAAAATAACTTTAAATACGGCTTTTTGTGGGTTATTCAAACTGTTATCAGTTATCTAATTAATAAAGATTAAGGATTAAAGAACAATATGAAGTCGTTAAATATTTTAATAGTGGAAATTTTTCTATTGCATCATGTAAGGAAACAAAAAATCAATAATCGCTAAAATAAGAAGAAAATATCTATCGTAAAATTATTTAAGGGAAGATATTGTTCATTACATATTAAAGAAAAATTAAATAATAATTAAATACATAATTATTAAAGATATATAAGAAACCTTGCTTATATGTATATTTCTAAAAACATCTTTTTACGCTCTGCACAGTTCTTTCAAAGTTCCATCAACAATATAAAAACTCTTGTTCTAAAGTTTTCACAAGCTAATATACAAAATGCTTATTTCTTAGTGATGCAATAAACTTTAGATTACAAGCTACCCCTGCGAAAATTAACTTATGATTTTCCATGAAACGTCTTAAAAAAAAAGAATCTTTTAAAAGCATGCATTACATATGGTCATACGTAAACAAAGTTACACATAACCAAAAAAAAAAATCAACTTTTTGTTCCTTCACTTTTCTTAGAACGGCGATCGGCCAAAATCAACAATAGAAATATTCGTAAAAATTACAATTAAAACTGGAAAAACTTAGTAAAAAGAATTCAAACAAAAACATCTGTCCATTGTCTTCATTCTTCCCAAACTACCGATCTTTGCTTTTTCTTTTAGATATTGAACAAAAATTCAGTATTAAAGTGAATTGAAGGAAAAATAAATAGAAAAATAATGTTTTTGATAATTACCTGAATTAGTATGCTGTAAATTATTGACAGGAGAGGGTGGATCGTTGGGAGGAGGTGGTGGCAAGGGTTTGACGACGATGCGTGGCAAAGTGCGAGAATTTCCAGCTGCAATCGTAGTATTTTTTCTCCGCCTTTTAGCCTGCTGACGAAGAGCATGTTTGATGACCTTTTTGCTGTGGACCATGCTCGAGTACCCAGAGCATCCTGGGCCAGTTTCACCACCCCCATCCCCCTTGACAACGTCGATGTCCACCTCCATGGTTCAACAAGGTGCTACTACGTCATTTCGGTCAAAAACGTGGACAATTTAATTCTGACCATCTAATCCTCTGCCTCGAGGATCATCGCTCTCGGGACAGAACCCATAAAAGGGCTCACGAAAAATTTTCCTTCACAAGCTCAAATCCCAGTACGAGACACAAAAACATTGTCTTCTGGGACAATCGGCGCTGTATTTCGCGAGTTGAAATCACTGAACGAGGTTAGGTTCCAATGAAGCTCGTGTTTGCGAGTTTTGCGGACGATAAAAGCAATTCAATTTTAACACTCGGTGATTTGAAAAATGGGTATTTAGTCGACATTAGACAAACAAAACTTGTTAGAAAAAACTTGCGTGTTTCGTTTCCGCCATATTGTATTTACGTATTTTTCTTGAGAATCGAAAAAATCCCTAGTTTGTTGAAGAAAGTCTAGGTACTTTTCTTCAGTTATGTTTTTCAGCCAATAAGATTGCTCATTTTCTACGGTTTCGTTTTCTTGGCCAATCATAAATTGCTTTCTAGTGATATTGCAACGCGATTAGTAAATAATAATTCATGTTTTGTCCGCAAGGTGACGCTTCATCTGGCACAAGAATTCAAAATATGTACATATTTTGTAATGTAAAATTTAATATTAATTAATTCTCTTACAGAGTTTAATTTAGATGATTTAGATTAATACATGCTCCGTGTGTTTCCTAGATTTTCAATCTGCTATAGTTTTTATTCTTAGCTATTCTATTTTGTATATACCGGATTCAAAAGGACGTATTTTCGTTAAAAAGCAGTTTGTTCATAAAAAACATAATATAAAATTTAATAATATAGACAATGAAATAACAACAAATAAATTTCTATTAGAGGAACTATATGCCGAATTTACAAAAAAGACAAATTTTGAATTTCATTTTTTAACTTTTGAATGTAAATAATTTGTAGGTAATGAAGAAACTTATAGGTTTATGTTTAGGTTATGTTCTTTCGATGTCCTCACAAGTCTTCAATAACTTTTTGAAGAAGGTCAAACAAGATTTTACCTTAAAAGAATGAACTGCTTTCCTGACACAGTTAATTTTAAGTGCATAAACATTTAAAAACCCAATTTCTCCTATTGGCAGTGATAAACAACCGTAAAAAAATCATTTAATTCTCGGTGATTCTATAACGTTTATACCGCGATGTTTTCATCAAAAATCAGTGCTTCAATTCGGCTGAATAATGTGGTTACAAGAACTTGTAAAAATAACAATCAGTGCATTCGACTTGCAGAACAATTACGACTTTTGTGCATTTCAACCGACAAAGACTATGAATTGGTGAATCACCGTTTATTAAACATAACCTCTCTTACTCCAACGTGCAGGTTTTTCCCATTCAGAACTTTTTCTTCTGAGCCTTTACCAAGTAATGCAGACGTTTTCGGCGATATTAGCACCAGGAAGTATGACATGGTCGAAATGGATGAAGCAGAGAAAAAGGTGGAAGAATTCGATGAAAACGAAGCAAAAATTCCTCGAAGACACAAATTGTCTCCAGGGCAATATGCAGACTTGATTAAATCCCACATTCAAAACGGTGATTTATACGCTGCTGAAAATGTGCTGGAAATCGTAAAGACTAATCGAGATAAACCTACACTTTATATGTTCAATCTTATTATTAGGGCATTCGCTCTTCATGGCGATGTCAAAAAGTGTTTTAAACTTTACAACAGACTAAAGAAGCATGGATTGAAACCTAACGATGCTACGATTACGAGCTTGTTCAACGTTTGTTCTAATTCGTTGGATGATATCAGAAGTTTGGAGTATTTGCACAATTTAAGAAGGTATTCTATTTTGCTAATATAATTTCGTTTCGAAATTAGGTAAATTTGAAAATGAAAACAAACTTTTTTGCTATGAATGGATATTTTATTATTTTACCATTTTATGGGAAGATTGGAGTTTCGTCTTCGCTTATTATATTCCCGTTCTGAGTTTATATCTTCACGGGATGAGTCCCTGGTTTGTTCTCGTCTCTCGTTTTGTCTTCGTTCATCATTCGTGGATCGACAAGATTGACAATCACATTCTGAGTTTATATCTTCACGGAATGAATCCCTGGTTTGTTTTCGTCTCTCGTTTTGTCTTCGTTAATCATCGAAGGTCGGCATGATTAACGATCACATTCTGTGCTTATATCTTCACTGACTGAATCCCTGGTTTGTTCTGGTCTCAATCGATTCCTGAGTTATCCTTATCCTCTGATTTTGTCCTTGTGGTCGCTGTAGAAAAGAACAGAAAATTTAGTCGTTAGTCATTTTTTAGAATGAAAACTAGTGTAGTTAAAATTTCTGTTTATTACCTCTCTTCGGAAAAAATTAGAACTCGTTTCCGTGGTATATGCAGATTCGTTACTTGCATCTTCTTCAGTATTTTCATATGTATCTTCATTTGTTCCCGTGGTAGTTGCGGATTCGTCCCTTGCTTCTTCTTCAGTATTTTCGTCTTTATCTTCTTCACTCTGGATATAAAAATAATAAATTCCTAATTTTATAAAAAGCGAAACCTAATAATCACTATTTTTCAAAATTTAAAAATCCTGATAAAAATAGAACATTATATTACATAGACTGTTCGCCGAAGATTCCGAAGAATCATCTTTCGATGTTTCTGTAGACTGAAAGTAAAGAAAGTAAATTAGAAACAAAGAGGAAGTAGTAGTCGATAGTCTTCTAATTTTTCAATAAAAAATAGCTCCATCAAAGGAAGATTGTATTACGTACTGATGAACTGATATTTGAAACTTCTGAGCTCGAATCCTCTGAAGACGGTGCAGCCTGAAAGTAGAGATAATGAAGTTTGGATGAAAAGACGTTTGTTATAAACTAAAACTACATCATTGCTTTCTTTAATGCTCTCGTTATATCGTATAATTTTTTCCCCAGGAAGAAAGTTAGAGAGGCAAAAATATAAAATAGATAAAAAACATAATACATAACAAAACAATTGAAAGTAACTATGAAGTTTGGATAAAAAGACGTTTGTTATAAAATAAAACTACATCATTATATTTCTTTAATTATCTCGTTATATCGTATAATTTTTTCCCCAGGAAAGAAGTTAGAGAGGCAAAAATATAAAATAGATAAAAATCATATAATAATATATAGCAAAACAATTCTTTATAAAAAGATATTTCAAAGAAAATTTCCATCTTTCAAATTATGTAAAAAATTCAATTAAAAAATATTTTTATAAATGATATTCATTCTGAATCCATTCGAATAAGTTAAAAAAATAATAACATAATAAAATTTGTTGGTGTTTTGCGCGGGCTTTAGGGTCGAATAATTAAAAGAAGCTGTTTTTTTAACCAAACGTTTTAACTCTCATGTGAGTCCTCTTCAGTGGTTTATTTATAAAAACGAAAATTACATTTGATATAAATGCTGTTTGTTTAATTAAACAATTATACATTTTAACAAAGAAATATAAGAATTTTAAGCAAACATAAAGATTTTTTTAAATCTAAGAATTTTAAGCAAACGTAAAGATTTTTTTAAATCTAAGAATTTTAAGAAAACGTAAAGATTTTTTTAAATATAAGAATTTTAAGCAAACATTATAAAGATTTTTTTAAATATAAAATTTATATTTATAAAAGAAAGAAAAGAAAAAAGATTTTCTAAACATTCAGAATGACAGATATGTAATTGAAACGAAGAAATATTTTTTTGAAAATCATTAACAATGAAAATTAAAGTATGATGAATATTACAATAATATCCAGAATTTCTGGAATCTCATCAGTTATATGTTTTTATAAATACCTTAACAATTGTGTAAGAAATTATTCCTCATATCACTGTAACACTATTGACGATAAATTTAATTTAATTTTTCGTCCTTTCCCCGGAAACCACATATTCAATAGGAGACTTTCTTGTATTTTTATTCAAAATTCATTTTATAGAGGAAGATTGATTTATTGCTTTAGTGTTTTAAATTTTTTATAACAAAAATTTTATTTTTATTTCACAAAAATATAATAAAACCTATTGAATTTAATTTATTTACGTGTGCGAGTTGTGAGTTGTACATTTTTTTTTTTAATAAAGCCTTATAAAAAGAAGAAAGATTTTGAATTTCTGTTCTTTGATGGTGTTGGGTTTGCTTGCAATGTGAGTTAACATTCAAAACCCTTTTTCTTTTTATAAGGCTTTATTAAAAAAACAATGAACAACTCACAATGAATAACAGACGTAAATAAATTAAATTCAATAAGTTTCATTGTATTTTTGTGATTGTTGCTAATCGTTTTCAATTTTACAATAGTTGATAATCAAAGAATAATATGATATAGCACAAAATAAAATAAATTTTTTTATAAAAAGTTCAAAACACTAAAGTCATAAATCAGTCTTCCTCTATATTCTATAACATGAATTTTGAATAAAAGTACAGGAAAGTCTCCTATTTCAAATTTACGACCTTCCCTTTCAATCTCACAGGAGTCGACGGCTAGCCAATTTCGGTCCTTGAATATGTGGTTTCCGAGAAAACGGCGAAAAATTAAATTAAATTTATCGGCAATAGTGTTACAGTGATATGAGGAATAATTTCTTACACAATTGTCAAGGTATTTATAAAAACATATAACTGATGAGATTCTAGAAACTCTGGATATTATTGTAATATTCGTCCTACTTTAATTTTCATTGTAAATGGTTTTCAAAAAATATATATATATATATATTTTTTTTTTCGTTTCAATTACATATCTGTCATTCTGAATGTTTAAATTTTTTTTTTTCTTTTATAATTGTAAATTTTATATTTAAAAAAATCTTTATAATGTTTGCTTAAAATTCTTATATTTTTTTGTTAAAGTGTATAATTGTTTAATTAAATTAAATAAATTAAGTAAATTAAATAAATTCATTCACCAATACTAACAAAGGAACTCAATCTTTTTAACAACATGTTTATCTCGATTCTCTACGTTTGATAATTAGATCAAATTCTGTTACACGAAAACTTTTTTATAAG
>JBAGKK010037676.1:0-10669 GCA_037177015.1 Euceroptres primus | reverse complement strand
GAGTTCTAGTCCTAGAGTATAGGTAGCATACATGTGACTCCGCAGAGGTCTAGCATGAAATGAAAACAGCACGGAGCGGGGAGTAGCGCATGCGCTATGTACATTGTCCCCCGACCGACCCTTTGTATCACGTGTACAGCGCCCGTGTGACGCCTGCGTGATTGAACCCTAACTTTTTTTTTTAATTTCTTCGGCATTGAAAGCAGTAGAAAAAAAAATTTCAGCTAGATATGCAGTTTTTTGTAAAACCACTTTTTTTCGTGTTTTTCATCAGTTTTTCTAGAGTATCTCGGCAACCGTATAATATATCACAGAAATAAGCCCGCCGTTGGATTTGGCATTAGAAAATGCATCGAAACCATATATTGATTTTCATTGGAAAAATTTTTTACAACATTCTGTCTCCTGATTTGTAATTTTTCAAAAAAAATTTTGATCTAAAAAATCTCGAAAACCTGACGTGCTGCAGAGAAATGGAGGCCAGATTCGGATTCAGCACAAAAAGCTACTCTGAGAATGACATATCTCATTCCATTAGCACATAGGTCACATTTTGTTGACCAGTGGAGTAAATAGTCGAAATAAATTTTGTGGATATTATTTCACACAATTTATTTCAAACCATTTTCACAGCATAGAGAGGCCTCGGCTTAAGAAACATAAACCCCGCTGACAACTACAGTTGTCTGACAGCAAGCTCATCATTTCTAGTTGCTCTGCGATAAGTTGAAGCTGCTCGAGAAGAGTGAATAGAGTGTCTCATTCAGATCCAACCTAAGTAATCCACCTTTCTTTACTTTTTCATTTTTCAGAAACTTTATGCTTACAGGTTACACGTAATTTTAAGTTTTCTAAAATTAACTGCCCTAAAAATGTTGCACAGAAGGGTTATAAAAAAAATTACGAAAGAATACATTGTAAGAACGAGAGAGTGAAGGAAGAGAAGACTACATTGTAAAAACGAGAGAATGCAGTAGAGCGCAAAGAATTGTAACGAGAGAGAATGTAGAGGGCGAGGTAGGATGACACGTGTTGGAGAGAGAGAAAAGAGAATCGTGAAGAGAGCGAAGACGAGAAAGTGTCGACTGCTGCGGTTCATCCTTTCAGGCCATCGCTCCGTCCTTTTTGTACTCATAAGCACGCCGCACGAATATTCGCATTGCCTCACTGCAACAACTGTTCACACACACAATACCGTGTAAAGATTGGCATGCACATCATCGCGCTTCTCGGGGATGTAACTTGAGGTCAATGCTATCCTTTCCTTTCCTCTGAAGCTATCCCTTCAGACTTTGCGGCCATCGCTGTTTCTACTACAGCTAATTCTTGACAACAACAGACCCACGGGCTACGTTTGTTTCTTCCTAGCGCTCACAAATTTAGATCTTTATTTGTTACTATTAAATAGTAGATAAAAAATTCGAATCTTAACTATTTCCGGTTACGGGCTTAAAACGAAAACCCCTTTTAATAACTCTAAGCCTGTTTTAGTGATTATAATCAAGTTTCGCAAGTGGAATTAGAAAAGAGAATCATGCGATTCTCTGCCAGCTAAAAATCGCATGTAGCAACTGGCATGACAATTCCCGCCTAATCCATTACCTCCTACTTCTATCCCTCAAGTCCGATCGTCAATTCCTTACCTCACAAAAATCTCTTCGGGATTTCTGAACGAGTACGGAACTCCAAAAGAAGCCTAATATCTCTTGCACGTTCCAGTTTCGGAGCGTGTCTTTGCTAAAAAATTGAAGCTTGCAGTTAAGTTTCCTCAGTGGACCACAGAGGATTTCCCGGGCCATTCCCATAGAAAGAGCATAAAAATAATTTCTATGCAGAGACTATTTTTGTAGATTCGCGATGGACGCCAATAGCGGAATAAACTTCCATCCGATGAAAGCCGTGTTCGGTGTTTGTGTTAGGAGTGATTGAGGGATAATTTAATTGATTGTTGGTTCGCCTTGTATCAAAGGTTACATTATCGACAAGACAATTGCAACCTAGTCTCTACTCCGGCTGAGTAGAGACTATCTCTAGTAGAGACCTAGTCTCTTTCAAGGCTAATAAGCAAGCCCGTTGGCTGTGATGTTAACGGATCATCTCTAACATATCCTGGCAATTTGAGTGCGAGAACGACGGAGCATGTGCGTGAAATTATTTTGAACACACGCAGAGACAAGAGTTACAAAATTTCGTAACGACAAAATTTTGCACAAGCCCATCTGCAATTAGGAAGACTCGAAGGGACTATTCTCCTCTCTCGCCTTCAACTTCCTGGTGTTAGGAATAAGGTCAGAGCTAAGAGTTTTGTAGGGTAAGTGACACAAAACAAATGTATTGTTTCAATTTTTTATGACTTGTAATAGGCTTTAAAACTACGGGTAAATTCGGAACCTTGTAAAATTTTTAATTTGATAATTTAGTAAACTTCCTTTCAAAAGGATCCTTTGGCCTAAAACTTGCAGCTTTTTTCTTGAGTACAATCCTATCCCCTTTTCAGAAGTAATAAATAGAGACAAAAATTTCGTCTAGGCAGCACTTTAGTAGAAGCAGAGAGATAACGATCCCGCATACAAAAACGGCTTGCTAAACGGAGGCTTGCTAGCTTCCGCGACGAATCAGACTATAATTAATTTATTTATTTATTCGTGCGTAACATCTGCTGCGCTGCACGACCGTGTACGGCTACCAGCGCGCTGCAGCATTTATTTTTTGTTATTTTAACAACATATGAAACAGCACAAAAAGGTGTACCTCTACCTGAAAGTAGACTTTCTAAAGATCCCATCGGTACCTTACTTTTTTTGTTATTGTATGCGGAAGCATGGAGTTTCGACGACGAACAGTTTGGCAAGAAATCTCATTTTGCAAATAAAACATGTTAAATTTACAATTTTAGACAAGTTCTGCAGCTTCTTTGCTATTTCGTAAGTATATTAAAAAAATAACAAGGCGAAAAGAAAAAAATTTGCTTTTCAATGAATATTATGAAACTGAGTCTTTTTTCTAGAAACTAAGCATAGCAAATCAAGTTTCATTTTTCAAGTTTGATTGTTTGTTAACGAAACACAGGAAGACAAAATGATATAAAATTTTAAAGACAAATACGTTAAGGTATCTGAATACCAAAAAAATATTTATATAATTTGAATTTGAATCGTGACTTCCTGTCAAAGACAGGTATATCCTGGCCCGCTGTGTTTTATTTAGAAAATAGAACTCTCATTTTGGAAAACAATTCTTTTCTGAAGATTTTTTTAAAATTATTGTTTCCAATTCACTTAATACAAGTTTTAATGTGAATAAGAAATGTAATAAAATCCATTTTTGTTTAAAGAGTTGACAAAAATCGATTAAAGAAATAGGAAAAGTCATTGTATTAACTGATATTCATCTGAAACTATCTTTTTAATGAACGGGTAAAATTTTTGAAGACAGGGAATTTTTTTCAGCAATTTCAGTGGCCACCCTAATTAATTTCTATACGCGAAAAAATTACGTCAAATTTTTTGGAACTACACTTTTTAATAAAAAACAGTAATGTTGTACGTTTAATCTCGACATCTTTTCTTTTTGACCTTCATTTCCATGACTTGCTTCGCTATTTAAAAAACAATATAAAAATCGAAATCGAAAAAAAATTTGTTTCTTTTAGAATTTTTTGAAAATTGCCAAAAATGAAATTTTTGGAACTTAGTTAATTGCGCATTTTTAATGAGCAAGCTACGTTTATATTTATTACATTATACATTACAGGTAAATTTCTCTTAAAAAATGCGCAATTAACTAAAATCAAAAAATTTGATTTACGTCGTTTTTCAAAAAATTCTAGATTCAAAAAATTTTTTTCATAATACATGCATGCAAGCCCTCCACTTTCTCTGCATGTAAGCCGTGGACAAAATAAGTCTTTTTTCTCGACAGTGTGGTAATAATATTTCCACACTCTTGGCATCTCATACCGATTGATGGCGCCAGTTATACTGTTGCGGTTATACTAGTCTTGTCTAAGCACAAGTGTGAAGAATCAGATGTCAAGACTGTCAAGAGTATAAAAAGTAGTGTGGAAATGACTTATTTTGTCTACGGTTTATACGCAGAGAAGTGAAGATTTCCATACTTTTGTTATGTAAATAAAATGTGATTCACGTGGGGCAGGAACTTTGCACTCGTGTGATATTTCCAACACTCGAGCAATGTTCCTGTTTCCCCATATGTATCGCAATATACTATTTTTGAATTTCTATTTTTATATTATTGTTTTTTCTTCAAAAGTGTACTTTCAAAAGATACCATTTTCAAATACAGGGCTCTTAAAGTAGACAACCTAAACTTTATTTTTATTTAGAAAAAAGCGTCGAAAAAAAGTCTACCGTGATGAGTTTTTGACTAAAGTGATCTATTTTTTTTGGTGAGAAGTACCATCCAATAGGACTAAATTTTGTGCAAGTTTGGGGCCGATCGCAGAACTTGATTTTTTGGGCTGGGTACAATTACCGGTAAAATGTGCAAGAACGTGGAAATCATCGGTAGTCCACGATCAAAATATTTGATCCTCGAGCCCCAAAGAAACATAACGTGAATCAAGAATTAAATCAGGCGTGGATAGATCATGTATGTACCGAGGATCTCAAGCAAGTAATCGTGGGGTACCGAGGGAAAAGCTTGTTTGTAGCTGTAAGCTGTAAGCTTGTTACGCTGATATTTTTGCGCCTACTTCACCGCAACACTATCGACCGTTACCAGATCCTTGCAATCTCCCGAGTTATGACAACAGCCTTTTTTCGGTGACAATGTTATTTGCCTCACAGTGAGCATAAACCATTTCAGAATTAATTTTTGTGAGCAGGCACCCAGAACGGAACGGAGCGGAGGGAAAATTTATCTTAATTCCGTTCCGTTCTTATGAGGCTAATGTAAAAATAGATCGGGATAGTGTCTGAGCGAAGCTTGGAGCGAAACTTTGTCAGAGCACAACGCTGAACGCTTAAAGCTAAGGGAGGTTAGGATAAGAACACATAGACAGGTGAAGTGGGAGAGAACGAGAGGTTGAAGAGAAAGTTGAACAGAAAATTGATCCGTTCACTCCTCTGAACCTCTGATGAAAAAGTGGTCTAAAGCGAAAAGCAGATTTGAACGATCAAAAGAGCAGAGCAAAAGATCTAGATTAAAAAAATCTATCCAATTTTTAGAATAGACAATATTAGAATATACAAAATTCTTCGCTAGGCGAAATATTCAAGCTTTAAGAGTAAAAAAAACACATATAATAGAAACTATTATAATATAAGATCATAAATAATTTACCTTAAATATTATAACAATTTTTTAAACTTTGGAAGGCTTTATTAAAAAATTCTGCTAAATTTTAAGAATTTGTACAATATTAGGATGTCCCGGAAAATACTTTTTTCATACAATACTTAACCAACTTTTTCAAGTGACATGTTTTGAATGGGATTACAATTGGTAACATACTCAACAGCAGAATAGCCGATTCGAAAAAAAGTAAAGATAAAATGTGTAGTAGGTACGGGGCAAAATCGTTGAAAGCAATGGAATTTTTCCCGAATTTTTCCCTCTACCTGTAACATATTTTACTTTTTGTTTTTTTTCTTGTATTTACAATTTTCAAGTTTTAAAATGAAATCCTCACACTCACGGAGTGCAAGTAGAAAGGTGCCGTAAAGTTCAGGGCGCTGGTGTTTCCAATGCAATTTACTTAGGATTCTGAAGCTTCGAGAATTTTCTACCCGAGTTAGCACCTTTCAATTTGCACTCCACGAGTTAGAACTTTGTCGTTTGGACACGTCGAAATCGACAGTCAAATTTCATGACTGGAAATAAATAATAATTAGATAAAGTAGGATACTACACTACACTGGGCGTTCCACGAGAACTCTGGTTCCTTTTAGGGGGGCGTAGAGGGAGTAAAAGTAAGCAAAAAAGTCTCCTAAAATTTGTGGATCTGTGGCATATTTTGGAAACAACAGAGGGCACAAATTGTATTTACGTGTGAGCATGTATGGCGTGCGCGCGTCACAGTGAACATGCTTTGGTGCGGAACAGCCTGTTCGCCGTGACGCGCGCACGCCACACATGCTCACACGTTACATACAATTTGTATCCTCTGTTGTTCCTAAAATATGCCCCAGATCCAAAAATTTTGGAGGACTTTTTTGCTTACTTTTACCCTCCCTATACCCCCCTAAAAGGAACCAGAGTTCTCGTGGGACACCCTGTATTTTGAAAGCTATCTAAATTCTACAATACAAAAAATAAACACAAGATGAGGCGATTTTGTAAATGTTTTAAAAACAGATTAAAAAATTTTTTTTTTTCTTAGTAACATCTACAAAAATAAACCTTTCTCAGTAAAAAATGATAATTTAAGAAAATATTTTATTTCTCATAATTGGGTACAAAATTTGGTAAAATTTTTTTTCTTGAATACTTTAATTTTCTACATATGTGGAAAAATTTAAACATAAAAAAGTATTATAAAACTTATTTCAGATTGATAGAAGTATTACACGGATCATAACTTGAAAATGATTCTTCTATTTCAAAAAATAACAAATATTAGTATATTATGTTAAATAATCAATATTTATTTGTTGCAAAGATAACGGCAGACTATACTGTACATTGAACATTCATTAAGCGATCTTGTCCATTGAGATTCCATTTCCGTTTCTCCTATAATCTCTAGTTGAACGGAGCAGAGCTAAGAGCGAAATTTTGTTCCTTAGTCCAGTCGCCCTATCAAAAATAGATGCTAGTAGCAATTTTACTATTGATTCTTGTAGTGTTGTTATATAGAATGAAAACCTATATGAACTCAACCGATTATTTTCACGATTTATATTTTTAGACAACCGTCGAAGGTAGCAAAATCAGATTCTTTGTTTATTGCAACGAATCTATTTGTTGTGTAGGAAAAAAGTTTAGTTAAAAAATGTAGCTTTAGAGAGACCTACAAAATGACGGGTCACACATTAAGATTCGTTTATTTGTTTACTTGGAAAAAAATTAAATCCTTCTAAAATTGCCTTTTTTTAAAACATGCAATTATTTGTGTAATAATCGAAAAAATTTAGTTTTTTTAAAACAATTACTGCTTCTATAATTTTAAACATACGAAGCTTTACGGCTTTACGGCACTCGCGGACGATCGCGCCGGATTTGAATTGATCGGTTTAAATTCCAACAACTTTCAGTATCTAAGGAACAAATTGATGTATCGAGATGTTTTTTTTTTAATTTGGTGGCTTTTTAAAAATATCTAATACCTCAATGTCAATCTACTTTATACACCTTATCTAATTTTGCCATGAATTTATTGTTTATTTTATTTACTGTAACACGTACTTTATTATTCTGAAAATTTGCCTTTGAAAAATTACTTTAGGGAGAAAAATGTAAGAAATTCTTACAATATTGTGTAATATCCAGACGTAATTTATGTTTCTTGTCAGCTTTAAAAAGTAAAGGATATTTTGTAGAGAAAAAGTGCTATGGGTACTCTTTTTTAAACATATTTTTTTGTTTATTTAACACTAAATTATTATAATATATTACAAATATTACGTATATCTGCATATTGTTAAACTTTCGTGCCTCTTAGCGTCGACGGCATAATATACCGACTAAGAGGCGCAAACTTTAACAATATGCAGATTTTAATTTTAAGAATTTCTTACATTCTTGTCCCGAAAATAATTTCTCAAATGCAAACCTTTAGAATAATAAGGTACATGTAAATCCAATAAACAATGAATTCATGGCAAAATTAGATAAGGTCTATAAGGTAGTTTAACATTGCAGGCATTAGATATAATTTTTTTGAGAAGCCGCCAACTGATCTCGATGCATCAATTTGTTGCTGAGATGCTGAAAGTTGTTGCAATTTGAACCGAACAATTCAAATCCGGCGCACGATTATAAACAATAAAGCTACAATGCATTGCCTGGCAAAATTTATAAAAAACAGCACAACTCTTCCTCTATGCTCGGTTAAAACTTGAACTTCGTATGTTTATAATTTTAGGAGCAGTAATTGTTTTTAAAAAACTGTCTTAGCAACCAATTGACGTACATCCATTTTTTTCTTTAGAAAGTTGTATTTCATTTGTTTACGAGGCAAAAACGTAGCTTCTTTTTGAAGCCACTTTTCTTCAAGTTAATTATAAAATATCGCTTTTCCGCCAAGTATACCTGATAGTACTACTCTTCTAGAGTCAAAATCACCCACTTCGCTTGATATCCAATCTGTCAGTCTCCGAAATTACATGCGTATGAACGAAACAGAGCAATCCCTGGAATCCCTCATTCAGCCCACTATCGGCGAGGAAATTCGAGTCCTCTGGCTTTGAAGTTAAAGAGGTAAGTGAAGAACGAATGGTAGCTCAATGAGTGAACGATTATTTTAAAGATCAGAGTGTTGTACGTTAAAGAGCCTGAAACCAATATGCCAAAAAATTATTTGTGGCTTACAGGCCCGAAAATCTGATAAAAAGCAAGGAAATTTGTCAGCTTTAACGACAGCCAACTTTGGAGAATATTTTTTTATCGAAAAAATATTAGGAAAAATCTGAAAAAATTCAGGATCGTACCCTAAGCATTTCTCAACGAATTGCCGTTGTCAAATTTAGAAAATATAACAAATTGTTTGTTTATTTGACATTAATATACAAATAAATATATCAATTCTAATCAAGATAATGAAGTGATTTAAATTCGAGGTGGTTAACTGAACTATCTGTAGTTATTTACAATTTGAAAAAAGTATGTGCTTCTTTTTTTTCTTCGTGCAAATTGGGATATTTAAAGACAGTTTTTTATATTGGAAAGCAAGTTTAAGAAACCAGCAGGGTGCCTTTCTTCATGGGATCGTTCTTGCCTTTTCTCAGCATGTACTTCCAAACTTTTGCCAGCGGGCTTTGTCCAGGGCCGTACCTCTTTAGTTGTGACACCCCTTGAACCTCACTTTACGTTTCTATTCATTACATGAAAGTAGTGTGCAAAGTATGATGACATTATTGACATTAAAAACTATTGTTATCTCTATTGTGTGCTTAGGAGTAACGTATTCTAATATTCTAAAATGATATATAATGTATTGATAGTTTTATAGACTGAAAATTATGTATAATCCATCGAAAAATATATGGTTTCTCAGTAAGATAGTGCGTAGAAAGTATATATTCTAACAGATTATACATTATATAAGGGAACGAGCGCTAGCAAACGCGAAAAATTATTGTCCAAACGTCTCGTGATTTGCAAATTTTATAGTTCCGACAATTAAATGTTTTAAAATATGAACTCATAGAGAATGACAAGGCGGAATTTTTTTCGATTTAAAGCTTTTTTCCCCGTTGAATATTTTTAATAATAAAATTGAAAAAGTGAAAAAAAGTTTCGCCAAATTCAATTATTTTTTAAAACATAAATCATCTTAGCTCAGCCAAATGTTATTAAAACTGTTTGAAATTTTTTATACACACAGAGTATACTGCAGCAATACTTAAAAAATGAAGAAAAAATTGAAACTGCCTGTTGTTTAGTAGTAATTAATTGCGATTTGTAACCGGGCGGTAACCAGTTTTTGTAGTTTCACCGACAAAAAGTATCGAGGTAACTTCAAAGTTGAAAAAACTTTCAAGGAGGCATTTGTTCCTTACTATTGAAGAAAGATGTGTGGAAATGTTTAGATCGATTAATTAAAAATTGACGGAATTTTATATCTTATAAGAAAGCATTCTATGTCGCCAACGATTTCGGAGCGCAATTTTCACCACAGGGAATAACTTTAAAGGATACATTCCTTCTTATTAGGGTCTCGTCCAAGGTGAGAGTGAAGCTCGAAGGTACAAGTTCGGTAGCACATCTTGAGGAAAGGCGAGGACGATGCAATGAAGAAAGGCAGCTGACTGGTTTCTTACACTAGCTTTCCAATATAAAAAACTGTCTTTAAACATCCCAATTTGCACGAAGAAAAAAAGAAGCACATACTTTTTCAAATTGGTAATAATTACAGATAGTTCAATTAACCACAACGAATTTAAATTATCTTGATTAGAACTGATATATTTATTTATATATTTATGTCAAATAAACAAACAATTTGTTATATTTTAAAAATTTGACAACGGCAACTCGTTGAGAAATGCTTAGGGTACCATCACGAATTATTTTAGATTTTTCCTAATATTTTTTCGATAAAAAAATATTCTCCAAAGTTTACTGTCGTTAAAAGCTGTCAAATTTCCTTGCTTTTTATCAGATTTTCAGGTCTGTAAGCCACAAAAATTTTTTTGGCATATTGGTTTCAGACTCATTAACGTACGTGAATTTGATCTTTAAAATAATCGGTCATTCGGTACCATTTTTTCTTCACTTACTTCTTTAACGTCAAAGCCAGTGATCTCGAATTTTCTAACCGATAGTTAACTGAGCGCTCCGCCACTGAGAGAACAACAGTTAGGAAATCATTTTACTGAATTGTGACATGTTGGAAGACATGTCGTATTGACCCTCTATATGAAATTGTTGATAATATTTAATTGGTTATGGGGTCTATTTCTTAAGATCTACAGTCTGTTCAACAAAAAAGGAATCGCGATTATTCGTAAACCATAAAAGATATTTAATTTTTCTTTTTTTAAAA
>JBAGKK010037665.1:0-10669 GCA_037177015.1 Euceroptres primus | reverse complement strand
CCGCTTGAACAAATGAAGACTTGTGTCAGCTCGCTCACGAGTTCTCGATACTCGATCATTTTTGCACACCTCTAATAATTAGATTTCAAAAGCGGGAAATTAGTAAATATTGAAAAAGTAAAAAATAAGTGAGAAATTAGTAAATATTGAAAAAGTAAAAAATAAGAAAGTTTTGACATCTATGAGTTTTGAGATTCTCAAGCATTTTTATTTTTCATTCCTCGAATTTTTGGCTCTTCAAATGTTCTAATTTCTCATTTATACATTTTTTAGTTCCTAAATTTCCTTATCATCTTCCAATTTAAATCACTTCTAATTATGAACATATTTAATTTTTCGTGTATTAACCAGTTTCTGAATTTACCAAAATTATCTTTCAATTTGACAAATCTACAAACTTCCTAATTATTTAAATTTTTCTTTCCTTCATTACATAATTTTTCATTTCTGTAAGATCTTCATTGGAAATCAGAGGTTTTAAATTATATAAATATATCAGGGATCCGAACGAAACTTTCGTTCCATTTCGTTACTCACAGAAAAAAATTATTTCTTACTGAAATGTAGTTTACTATCAAGATTTGGACAAAGTTAGATGATACCAGAAGTTGAATTAATGATTGTACCGAAATTATTTTTATTAACTGTCTGTAACGAAATGCAACGAAAGTTTCGTTCGGATCCCTGAAATATATTGATATAATTATATAAATAATGATATTATATAAAATATCAATCCAATTTACAAATCTTGAAAAGGTTGATAATTTGAAAATTGAAAAAGTAGGTAATTAATAAACTAATTATTAATTATAATAATTAATTAGTGACAAATTGAAACTGTACCTAAGAATTGAGCTTTTATAAATTAAAAAATAAGTACTGAAAATATTCAATGAAAAATTTCAAGCGGTTTTTGTTTGAATTTTTCAAACTATAATTTTTTCATGAAAATAAAACTTACGTTTTATCCTTGGCAGCATCTCGAATTATTTTTATTGCAGACTCTTTAAAAACAATGGTACCGTGACCATTTGCCTCAAAATAAATACCAATGTCGAATTCCAAAGCTTTATGATGCAGGTGTTTAACTCCAGTAGGTACACAAGCCACAGGTACTTTCTGAAATAAAATTAATTTTATATTCGCTACTCATTTATTCAGGGAACCATTATTTGGTAAAAATGTCTGATAATTACCAAATTATTCGTGATATAGTCGGTGGAACCACCATTTGCGTAAGCAGTCTGTACCAAACCGACATTTAGGGTCAGTTGACTTTCTTGGAGCAGCTCTTTAAAATATTCAGCTGCCAAAGTTGCAATCCGATCTCCATCTAGAAGATGGAACCTATTATTCTCATCTGTGTAGTAATAAACAATCCTATCTGCGTCTCCGTCTATAGAGACACACCTTACATTCGGCTTAACAGGAACATTCAATGGTGAGGCCTGCTCAATTTTTACATAATCTGCTCCACACTGAAAGATAAGATTTTTTGTATTACATGTTCTAATCTAAAGATCTGCTCCACACTGAAAGATAAGATTTTTTGTATTAAATGTTCTAATCTAAAGATTCCATCTGATAAATTCAATAAAATTTCACATCTGGATAAAGAAGAAACGAACCTTGTGATTCAATTGTCCACTTCCATCGTTGTAGATACTGACAGTGAGAAATCCTTTTAAGTTTTCCTGAAATTCTTTTATTGCTAAGGCACCTACTCCATTCGCAGCATCCAATTGCAATTCCGCAGAATAGTTTCCATTATTAATATGACTTCCTCTGATATTTTTGAATGCTAAGCTAAGTTTTTGATAATATCCAGAAAGAGTGGGATCGCCGTAGCCACCGTTTGTATTTACAGAAACGACGAGATAATGCAACTGAGGGGTGGTGACAATTCCAAAATCTTTTAAAGTGGCATGACAGGCATTAATTCCTTGAATTGAAGCTTCTGCTAATCGGGGACTGCTTTTTCTGGTGTCTCTACCGAGAATTATAGTCGCTGGTGCTGTTTCGTTGATTTCCTGCTCTTTTATTATTTTATGTAATGTCGGGACGAAATCCTTGTCATCGATATTTACTAAATCAGAGGCTATTTTCTCCCAAGCGTTTGCCAACATTTCACCAGAAGGATCTACTAATTTCAATCCATTATCACATTCGGGATTGTGACTCGCTGTTATCATTATTCCTATGGCAGCTGTAAATATAACATATCAGTTTTGTTGATATTTTTTCTGTTCTAACTATTAAAAACTGTACAAGTTATTGTAAATATTACCATTCTTCAATTTAGATCGTAAAACTGACAAGATTCCCATCGTAAATGCCACATGGTCCAATATTTCTGCTCTGAAAGCAAAATGTTAATGTTATAAAATGAAAATGTTAATATTTACAAATGAAAAGTGTCAGAAGTTTATGCTTGCGATAAACTAGAATAATAAAATGTTTATTTACTTTGTTCGAAAGCCGGCAGTTCCATATTGGATCCTGTCAGTGGATTTTGAAAATTTAGTGGTCCTAAGATTTTCGATAAGTTCATAGTTTATGCTGTTCAAACCTTGCATATTTATTTTATCAAATAAAATTTGAATTTTTTTAGAGAAATAATTCACACTGTGCACTTGTAGCCACGATGACAACGTGTAAGGAGCGATTAACAACAGACAACAGGTATCAGAGGTGGCAGGTGCCAACAGAATATGTATATTTAAAAAAATTGCCTGAGGGCTCAAACGATTTTGAGGTTATTTATCCTTTCCCATTTTCTGAAATAAACGAGATTGTTCATTTTCCCTAAAACAACGCAGGCAAATAATAAATAAACTTTGTTTATTGTAAAAGACAACAATCGGAAATATTCTTTGCAACAATGTCACAAATTGGAAATTTTAAGGGTCCACAGACCCTTTCACTATATACATATAGTTATGAAAGGTTAGGTTTTGGCCAGGGACGACTATACGCAAAGCATACTTGAGGACTTGAGATGAGATACAGTCGGACCTGTATCCACCTGTACCATTTCAATTTCCCCTCATCTATAGCCCCCACCACTAATCGCTACCGTACACTATGGTAGTTTGACGCTTGCGCAGATAGTTTACACGTACGCATATATACATACGTGTATGCGCAAAGGCCTACTGCGCAACTTAAATTTCCCCTCCGACCGACCTGTATCATTTCAATACTCCCCCCGAAATCTTGAAATGGTACAGGTCCGACTGTATGTATTTTAATGTTAATGTATTTTTTATTAACAAAAGAATCTATGAGACCTTTAAATAATTAAAAACCATTTTATAAATAATATTCTAAACTAGAATAAAATTTTAAATACATCGGCGTTAAAATAATTCCGGAATTAGGGATCAAGTTTTCTTTACATGATTTTTTTTCCGTACGTTACTGACGCAATAAACTATTTTGTGTTTTCTATTTGAAAATAGGTAAAAAATAACAATATCTATCTATCAAGTTGTGAAACAACAAAGAAAATAAAAAGCGTAGAAATTGAAATAAGAAATAAGCTGGTAAGTTTGTTTACTAATAGTAAAAAAGTATAGTGAAGACAAAATACATACTGAAGGTGGACTTTCCCAGACTTGTCATTTTATTTGGGAGGATTTTCCTCATCCACCCACTTTTGCAATCTACCTATTCGCGTCCTTCAGCCATCTTACATTTCCCGCCTCTTCGATTATTTTGATCCGAAGGTACTTGACAGATGACAGCTGACAGTTGACACTTATCTTTGTCGTGCAGTGAAAGAACTTAAAATTCCAACCTGGGCTTCTCTGTAAAAAAATTGTTGGTAGGACAATGTCAGAGTGCATTTGTAGAAAAAAATTCATCAGAAAACAATTAAGAAGTCGACGATATTATTGTTAACATGACGAAGAAATATTGCGACATAAAAGCTCAGTCTCACGAGGCCTCGGAAAAAGACTTTGCAGGTTATGGTAGAACCCATCAACTATCCAAACATGTGTCAAAACGCAGAAAAATGTATGTGCTTGTGGCGAGGAAATGACAGAGTATTTTTCAACTTTGAAGATCCTCTCAATGGATGTATTTCCAAACTTGGTAATGTTAAGGAACACATTTTTCTTGCCACAACGACCTTCGACTTATATCATGGAGCAGTCTCTTGCGAGAAAAATACATCATCGGATACTGTTTTTTTCACGGTTACGCTTAAAAGGGCTCAATTTCATGCTGTCGATATAGATTCTAATAGTGAATATTTATTTGTAGTGAATGCCGAAAGGCATGTCTTGAAAGTAAACCCGCAGGATCTGAGTGTTGTACAAACCATTATTCTTAAGGACGACGTTAAGTTTTGCAGCCACGGGTTCGTATTTCTCATATTTTCCTTTCTTATTGATCAAAAATTCCTTCAATTCATTGAAAATACCATCACTTATGGCACTTTACCCGAATAAATTTATTAATTTATATAATACATTCAAAGATATTCTAAAAACAAATTACAAAAATTACTCCAAAATCATTTACACCATTTCTCGAGGCTTATTTTATTATCTTATTTTGTCTTCTTATTTCATTTCATATTAAAGTTTTTATAGTTTAGTACCTAGTATCAACAAACACAACACAAAGGAAGATTAATTTATGAGTTTTACTCATTTGTTGTTTTAAAAGTACGACGTGAACTAATTTTGTGTTTAAATTTCGTCATATTTTCTCCATCTTATTGTTATATAAATTAAGCACAAAGGATAAACGTGTTGCCAAAGTACAAAAAACCATAGATAACAAATAAAATATTTAATACTTTAGAAAGATCTTCATTTTCATTTCTCTAGTGTTCAAATTATTTTTCATTTATTTTTGAAAACGAGAAAAAATCTACGAGAAAAATTAAGATCTTTCTATAATATTAAATGACAACCTTATATCCTAATTGTAAAATATTTAATTATCCTTTTTTTCAGGTACAAGCAGGATAATGAAATAACCAAAGTAAAGGCGATATCAGTAAATGACGACTCAGCGCTTTTTGTCACAGAAAGTGGACAACTCTGGGCAAGTGGAAATCACCCGGAGATCGAAATCAATTCCACGGAACCAAAGAAAGTAATATTTTTCGAAGGTCGCGTTGTCTACGACTTAGCCTGTGGTTTCAACTTCCACGCAGTCATAGTAAGAAAAATAAACCGTACTCTGAAGGAAGACACAGACAGCGAGAACGAACTTGATGAACAGGTGTTTGTAAAATCATGTCCACAATGCCTAAACAATGTCATGGTCAGTCCCGTCAGCATAGCTTCTTCGGACACCTACCCCATGGGTCTCGACGTTCAGCATTTCAGCGACCGATCCTCCAATTCTCTCAGCGCTCTCTCCAACGCAAGCAAAGACGACGTTTTAATTTGCAGTGTACACAACGAAAATGCTGCCAATTTTCATGAGCCTCTTGTAAACGGCCATGAATCCATGTGCGAAATTTCCGAATCGGAAAAGAAGAACGTCATGTTCATCAATACCGAAGCTGCAAAGCAGTTTCTGACTAGGCAATTGTCCTGGGTTTCATCCTATGGAAGTGGCAAGGACGAAGTTCAGGTCGATGCCACGGATAATCCGACGAACCTGATCAAGCAAAATGTTTCCAATATGGCGAATTTGGTCTACGAAGGTGTCAAAACCGTGGGAGATAAAGTAGCGACATTATCTAGGCACGTCAGTGGAAGTTCTGATGTCAACGAGCATCAGGAAGGCAACGAAAATGATCACGCCAAAGCAGAAGATAATAAACGAACTCAAGGTAGTTTAATTCATAGTTTGCGATGCGAGGAGTTTCCTTGGTCTTCAAGCGCAGGATCTTCGGAACATGAACTCTCCCAGCAAGGCCTGAACGAGAGAATTAATTTGCTTGTTCGAGAAGGGAATAATTTATTGTCCACTGAACTTTGGACCTGGGGAGATGTTAAACACGGTCAGTTGGGAACGGGAGATACTGTTAAGAGACCTAGACCTGTTTTAGTAACGAAATTGTCCCAGGTCGGGGTTCAGAAAATATCCTGTGGATCGTTTCACACTGTGGCGTTCACTCTAGATGGAAGGATTTTTACTTGGGGTAGAAATAATTGCAGGCAAGCAACAGACGAGTTGAATTCTTGTCAGAGTGCTCCGAAGATGTTCTCCGCGGCGAAGGTTGTGAGATTAGGTGATTATGCTGGAAATGATAGGGCCAAGGACGTGGCAGCGGGAATCGAACACACTTTTATTTTGATGCAGCCTGCTTTGCTAGTTTTTTTGGGAAGATTCAAATACGCTTTCGACGGAAACAAGTGAGTATTGGCATTTGCAAAATTCTTTTCAAATGTCGTAGTTTCTTTAAAAATAATTTAAATTAAAAATCAAAACTCTATTTTCAGCAAATCCGATTCATCGACAGAAGTATGTGGAATTTTCGATGCTTCCATGATGGTTGATTTTTCCTGGAGTTCTCTGGGACGAGTTCTCTGTTCTGGACCATACAGTTGTTGTACAGCAATGAGTCCATCGGCAAATGAAATATCAGAAGATTTCATAAACGAGCAGACTTTCCTAGAAGAGTTAATCTCCTTCTATCAAAATTTAATTAGACCTTTCCAAAAGAAAGGCGCAGCAACTCAGGAATCAAATGTTTACGAAACGCTCTGTCGATGTTACACCGAATTGATGAATGTCACTGCTTTAAATGTCCAAAGTTTGTCTGACTACTACAATCATATCGGGAAAGCTTACGAGGTGACGATAATTGCAAATATCGATGAGTGTATCGCTGTCTACAAATATTACCTAAATGCCATTTGTGATGTGATATCGCTCGGGGGATTTACTCACATTGCGAGAATTGTTGAACTACCTCAAGCTGTACCGAAGAAATGGCAGGATTCAAAAGCCCTGGAAGCGAGGAAAATTAATAATGAGAATATTATTTCTACAGCGTTGCAGCATCCTTTGCGTAGTCTTAGCAGGTATAAGACTATGATAAATAATTTAATAAAGTGCAACGGTTCTAAAATGGGAATCGAACGACTTAAGGAAGCTTTAAGTAAATGGGAACGCATCATAGAAGAACAAGAAAAGCGACAGAGAGAAGCCGAGGCAACTAAACTATTTTGGGAAGGATCTGGGAAGTTGATTGAACTATTAAGATCCCCTGAGAGAAGATTAATCAGAGAATCGAGGACACATCCGATATCTGTTTTGAATTCTGGTAGATTCACAACTCATTGGTTTGTCCTGTTAACTGATATTTTTATTCACATTACTGGAAGTTCCCATATCGCTTATCCCTTGCCAACTCTGTGGGTGGAACCCTTACAGGATTCTGACACTCTTCAGGTAAATTATTGGTTTATAAATAAAAAAATTGAGAAGGAAAAAAAACTTGAAAAAGAGGAAATTAGTTCTAAGTTTATTGATTTTATAATTTCAGAATGCGTTGTCAGTTACGACACCGGAGTGTAATCTCACACTTTATGCTCCTTCGGCAGTTGAAAGAAGCGAGTGGTTACAATCTCTTCATGCTGCTATAAAATGTAGCTTGCCTAGAGTTGTTGGACATAAACCACCGATGGCTCGTAATAGTTCCTTCACTTTCACTAAACATCCAGTTTATAAGGACGCTAAATATACTGGTTCGTAAGAAATTTACTGAGATTGTTTATTATAGTAACAGAAGATAATTTCGACCGCTCCTATTTGAAAAAACGTAACTCATTTTTGCGCATTGTCAGACGGGCGTCTGTCCCGCTTACAGCGCCTGACTTACGTCCGTCTGACAATGCGCAAAAATGAGTTACGTTGTTTCAAATAGGAGCAGTCGATTTTATCTTTTGATTTATAAATAAATTCTAGGTCGCTGGTTCAATGGAAAGCCTGACACTGATGATTCATATGGGCAAATGGAGTGGCCCGATGGAAGAATGTACAAAGGACAATTTTTTAAAGGTGTCATTCATGGATATGGGTCGATGCATAATCTCACTCAGGGAATTTATCAAGGACAGTGGAAAGATGGACAGCAGAATGGCTATGGAATTATGAAGTAAGGCTGACAATTTACTGTGTTTGTAAAACAACAGTGATATTTCGACATTGATAAATAATTTTCTTCCTGCTTTAGGTACATGAATGGAGATGTTTATGAAGGATACTTCAAAGATGGACTTCCTCATGGCCATGGAACTAAGAAAGAAGGTCATTTCATGGCTTCTGCTGCTTCTGTGTATATTGGAGAATGGGCAGCCGGAGTGAAACAGGGCTATGGAATTATGGATGACATTAAAACGGGTACTGATTATTTTTACAAAAAGAGTTTAATTAGGCCAACGTTTTCTTTATTAATTTTTAAATTCTAGGTGAAAAATATATAGGAACTTGGAGCAATAATACGAAGCACGGCTGTGGATTAATCGTAACTCTAGATGGCATTTACTACGAAGGTGTATTTGTGCAGGATGTTCTTACGGTAATAATTCAGTAACTTGATTATAATGATAAGAATGAAAACAATTGATAAAATGTGTAGACACTGAGATTTTTCAATTTACAGGGTCACGGCGTGATGGTTTTTGAAGATGGTACAAATTATGAAGGAGAGTTCAAATCTGCTGGTATTTTTTGTGGGAAAGGAACTCTAACTTTTTTCAGTGGCGACAAGTTAGAAGGAAGCTTGAGTGGAGCTTGGAACGAAGGGATCAAAGTCAACGCCACATTGCATATCAAAAAGGCAAATGACAACTCGCATAATTTACCGAAACCAACGTAAGTTTCTTGCCGATTGATTCTTTAATTCCTCTTTAATGAAATTATAATTCTATAATAATATTGATTAACCAATCAACACAGATGTTTTGGAAAACTCTTCACGCCTCCCGAATTACCTAAATCTTTCGGAAAACTGTGCGTGTCTCCTGATCAGAAATGGAAAGCGATATTTCGTCAGTGTTATCAGCAACTCGACGTGCCTGAACCAGGAAGCAAACCTAATTCAAGTGCCGATAAAGCCAGCGAGACTCAGAAATTGTGGGACAATGTAGCTGTTATTATTTCGAATTCATATCACAAGAAAACAAAATCGAGTAAAAATTTGAAAGAGCCAATAAAAATCGGGGAATCGGAGACAATAGATACTTTGTCAAAAATACCCTACTTTGGAAGAGACAAACTTACTGTTCCGATTTATGAACAAATCTATCAATACTTAGCGATAGCGTTCGAAAGTGGACATCATCCTTTGGGAAAATTGTTAACTGCACTGACTACTGTTTATACTGCCACTTATGGAGGAGTAAGAGTTCATCCTTTATTGAAGAGCCATGCAGTTAGCGAATTAAGAAGTCTCACTACCAGAATTTACGAAGTTGTTACCTTATTCTTTCCCGCTTTACCAGTTAGTGGCGAAGAATGTCTTTCGGAGATTGAGAAACCGGAGGAAGCGAAAGATTTTGCGAGTGGAGGCGAACCAGAAAAGGAAGATCTTCTGAAGTCGCAAGAATCGGAAGAACGGTAAGAATAGCAAAGAAATAATAGACACAAATAAAACAAAATTATAAACAAACTTGTGAATTTTAGAAAAGTGAGAATCGATGCGGCTCTATTGCATCCGGTTTTGCTCCCGAGAGTTCATTCTGCGTTATTCGTCCTCTATGCATTGGATAACAAAAAAGATGACGACGCCTATTGGAAGCGTTTGATAAAATGGAATAAGCAGCCAGACAGCACGTTAACATCTTTTCTAGGCATCGATCAGTGAGTAATTTGATATTTTTTAATTATAAATTCAAGTTCGATGTTATTTATAAGTTAGTAAAATTACTATTTATTTGCAGAGTTTTTGGGGAAAGTAATTCGGTAGAGCAAAGTCCTGAGGAACCACTGTTTAGTAAGGCAATCGAAACATTGCAACAATTGAAAACGACCTTTACGCCATTGGAAAAATTAAAAGTGGTCCATAACACAGTGAAACAAGTAGAACAGGTAAAGTTTCCCTTCCAGGTTTTTGATAACTGCAATAGCATATGAAGTTAGAATTGTTTTCTATAAAAATATAATTAATTTCTTTTTAGGTAGCGAAAAGAAAAGTGGGCTCTTCTTATAATCTGATAATGGACGACCTGCTACCAGCTTTTATTTATGTGATAGTGAGAGCCAGTGTTCTGCAGTTGGGCAGCGAAATTAATTTCATCAAAGATTTCATTCAGGATTCTCGTCTGGAACACGGGAAATTTGATTTTGCATTCACCACTCTCACAGTGAGCAATTTACATGTTTGTTAAGGAGACGACTTTAAATTTTAAAAACAACCATATATGAAAATCTTCAATTTTGAAAGTCTTGGACTTCAGAAAAGCTCAGGAATCACGACGGTTCAGTATTTCAGTTTTAGAGAAAATAGTGAAAATAGGGGATTTCTTTTTCGAAAAAATAAATTTTTTTTAAAAAAAGGTTTGCTTTTAAAAATACCAAAGAAGCCAATAAATCTTAATGAATGCAACATATTTATCAGAAAACTAAAATTTTATTAAACAAATAAAATTATGTTTCATCCTTAGATGTTAAACTTAAGGTAGTTCGGCTATCCTGGTCGCTAGTCAAGAGAGCAACTTATCTCAACTCTTGATATACGTCAAAAATG